>CAHIKZ030002778.1:337500-340000 GCA_903632075.3 Acanthosepion pharaonis | reverse complement strand
ATATATATATATATGTGTGTGTGTTTGTGTGTGTTTGTGTGCCTGTGTAAACTCAAACAAAATAAATAGTAATAGTAACAATAAATGAATAGTAACAGTAAGTTGGATAAGTCAAATTGTTATATATATATATATATATATATATATATATATATATATATAAGAATATGACTTATCCAATTTATTGTTCCATAAATAGTAACAGTAAGTCATATTTTATATATATATATATATATATATATATATATATATATATATATATATATATATATATATAACAATATGACTTATCCAACTTATAGTTACTATATATATATATATATATATATATATATATATATATATATATATATATATATATATATATCACAAGGCTTGGGTCTACCTGTGTTATGGTTTTCGGCCACTTTCCAAAGTTTTGAACACTAATAGTCCATGGTTATAATTTATTACATTTATTACATCTAGGTCTGATGAATTGGATTGTGATTACGATTCTAATGTAATAAATTATAACCATGCAATATTAGTGCATAAGCCTTTTATTATATTCTTACTCTGTCCTGGACATTGAGTTCTACCTGGATTCTATCCTCTTGGAATTTTTATTTATATATATATATATATATATATATATATATATATATATATATATATATATATATATATGTATGAATACAGTTATATTGTTTACTATTTTCTATATATATTTATTTATTGCCACTGCATGATGACTGTCATTTTCCCGCGTTAAATATGATTGCATTTATATTACGCGAGTTAAGGCACCTCTAGGTGGTGTAATGCTTGGAAAACTTGGCTTGCTAGGACAATTACGAGTTGTGAGTTCGATCCTCAATGGGTACCCCGTAGATTCGGCCCTATTCCACATCTAAGCTACGCTTGGAATATCACTATATTACGCGTGTATATATGGACATAGTACAAAATGCAAATATAACACACATAATTTACACCCAACAGTTGCGCATATTTTATTTTCCGGGCTATTAAATCTACATACCCCCCCCCCACACATACATATATATGTTTTGAGTGTGTGTGTGAGTGTATACAAGGAATCATTATATAAAATTTTTAATATTAATTGCCGTTTTTCCCTCCATTCACAGATCCTATAAAGACTTTTTCAGTGTTTCTACGTCGACAAACATTGAAAAGATAAAAACTAGAAACTGCTTTTAAATGCGCGTTAGTCGCGTGTGGGCTTTCCTTTTAAGGCGTCGGGAAACCAGTTAGAACTGAATGCAGGAACCAGTACCGATGATTGAACGATTTTCCTGGGAATTAATTGTCGCCAAGACGTAGGATAATTTCCTTCTCTCAGTTATAAAATACCGTTGATAAGAGTGTTTTACAGGAAGCTGTATGTAGCGTAAAGTCTTAGAACGAGAAAAAAAAAATGCTCTGAAAAGTGGAAATCTTTTTAGTAAATAAACATCTTGAAAAAATAGAGTTGACACCTCGCCGCGTCCAATGTGCGTGTGTAGGTCTTTTTTTTATGAATAAAACCTTAACTCGGAAGAAGAGAAAAAAAAAATCAATTACCAGAATTAAATAGAGTGTACCTGGAGATAAATTCACTTGTCCAACGCTCTATATTACCTCTGGAAGTACAAAATCTTGGAACTGTTTAACTGACACACAGACAAGGTTGACAATAAGTGTAAGAGCTTTTTTGATTTTACTGCAACTAAGTTAATAAAAAATAAACGGTCCATTCAGCTTTTAACTATCGATACACTGTCTCCGTTAAAAACCGTGACATGCCAGTGAAGGAAGTTTCGTCAGAAAATCTGGCGATGGAGTAAAACTCATCGGAGAAGTGGGGCAGTGTCTTTTACTAGCGGATCTATCTATCTATCTATCTATCTATCTATCTATAGTTTGTTCATATCTCCCTATAAAACTATTTGTAGATGGTGATTTTCTTAGCGTAACTAGGACGAGGCACAAGGCCGAAATTATGTGTCAAACAGTGAGGATCGAAATCCCTATTCAGTCGTAATTCTCCAGCAGGCGAAGCTTGTTAACCATTACACAACGTCGGAGTACACGTTATATGTATATGTGCATCAGTACACGTTAATCTTATAATACTTATAATCTTAATACTTATATGTATACACTTGTATTAGAATATATATGCAGACACCGATACACACACACACACACACACATATATATATATATATATATATATATATATATATATATATATATATATTTGTGTGTGTGTCTGTGTTGGTCGTGTGCCTATTTATAGCTATATATTCATATATGTTAAGTTTATATTTGTCTAGCAAACATCGCAGAGGAGTTCGCACAAGTATATCAATTTTCAAGACGAACATGCTGACCATAAATCTCCGGGAGACATCATTTATCTCTCGTACAAGACTGACGGTGATTAAATGGTGGTTGAAAGGTTTTGTTGGGTCAGTTGTTTATTAACCTGGGCTCGAACATTCATCATCAG
>CAHIKZ030002778.1:225000-325000 GCA_903632075.3 Acanthosepion pharaonis | reverse complement strand
AGTAGAAAATACATTCATAATAACCTCATTTACACGCAAGAAAAGATTAAAAGTAATGGAAGCGTTAATAATAGAAATATATATTTTAAAATAATATATAATTATTATAATTTTATAAAATTTATATATAATTTTATATATATATTTATAATTATAATAACATTTAATTTTTATAATATATATATATATATATATATATATATATATATATATATATATATATATATATATATATAGATAGAGAGAGAGAGAGAGAGATCTGTATACATTTATACGTTTGGTTGTTTGTATATCGTAAGTAATTACCTCTAAATTATTTACTTCATTTGTGTCGATTAATCATCCTGAATTTGATTTGAGGCATTTATCACATCAAATCGCATTATCGAAATTATTTCATACCTGAATTGATGATGATTGAAAGAGAATTAACTTTATTAATTATTTTATTTCCACAATTAGCAATACTTTATTTAGTGACATTTGCCTACATAATCGAACCCTTCAACTAATACATAGTTCAGCTTCTTTGGCACCGATCACTGTTTTTAGACGTTTTAGTTAGCTTGCCATAAGGTTTCTGCTCATGGGGTATTTCAATGTGATCTCATGTTTAGCAAACTTGACTCCCTCTGATCGGGGACCACCTCTTAATTGCTGTTGGGGCAAGTCTCAACCTGACACAAATAGTTACCCACCCCCAAGCGGGGTCAAAACACTATGTATGAAAATAGATTTATATCGTAAAATTATCAGCAATACATTTTTTAAGAAAAAAAAATACGAGCAACACATCTTTTTAAATAAAAATATTGCCAGCAATAAATTTCATTCTTGACAAATCCCTCTTTTCAAAAATACGTCAATGAAACCATAAACTGATTTCTCACAAAGATTACATATTCTATTCATACGAACCTATCCTAAAAATCTTGTCGGCATTAAATACCCATTGAGGTGTTGATATGCCGTAAAACAAAATAAACCTAGACAAGAGGAACTATTTATTTTTTAGCCTCTTTGTCTTTATTTATTTTTAGCCTTTTTTTTTTTTTAGTCCAACCCGTTACCTCAAATTCTGGGGTTGATTTTAGCTTACCTTGTTTTGAAATCGTTCTTGAACGACTCAGTTTTGGATGAGTTATAATAGCACATCAATATAATTATTATTATATTATTATTATATAGTTTTATAACTTCGTGTAAATTAATTGAAACAACCGCTTTAGTTTCCTTTCTTTCACTATACGTACAGTTTTAGACCCACTGGAGTGACAGAGTATAAGTGATTTCTGTTTTTCCTCAAATTAGGTCATTTGCAGTGGTGTGCAGTAATATGAATCTATTATCGGGATGTATGATGGAATTTGTTTGTCTTTGAAAAAATATTGTATTATCCGTGACTGCATCAGATTTTATCACGCTCAGGCACTATTGTCTCAACTGTCGATTAGTTGTCTTACTGCCATTTTCTGCGACGGAAGTTACTGCAAGGAAGCGTACAAAAATTGTAACGCTGCATGAAAACACTGGCAAGCGTTACCAGTGAGCAAATCAAAGTATTATAGATTGGCCCAGAATCTCTCCTGATTTAAATCCAATGGAGAATCTGTGGTCAATCTGCAAGGAACGACTTCGTGGAATAGACATGCGAAGTACTAACATGTGAACTGGGGCATGTTTCATTGGAAAAGTATAAAAAAAAATGTAAATAATAACGAAATTATTCGTTTTGCTTAATTAATTTGCACAGAGGTGTATGCATAGTGACTAGAATCATGACAGACAAATTGGAAAATTCCTTATAGGGTTCTTCAAACTGATAAAGGGTTTACGGCCATATCACGTTGAAACACCTGTTCTTTTCTGATCGCCTAAGTTAAGCAACGTCGATCCTTGTGAACAGAGAGGTACTATAAGCATGGGAGTATGGCTGGTGTAATTGATAACGGCTCGGGTTGAGAAAACGGAGAGCCGAGTTCGAATTCCAGTCGGATTCGTTACATCTACTCACACGAAAATCGAAAAGAGACATGGTTGCCCAAGCGTATCACATCCGTCCCCTACCAACAGGTATTGGATCAGCGCGGTAGGATAAAGACCTATTACTCCCCCCTATGAATTTGGGGGAGGTCCTACGTCCAACAAATGACTTTTAAAGATTAAGAAGTAATTTGCAGTTCTTCAGAAGTCTTTCGATTTCTAGTATAATTTAAAAAAAAAAACTGAATGTATGTTTAATTTTAACCTCTGGCAATTGCTCTTTGTCGCGGTGGATGGTTTGCGTGGTAAAATGACTGATATCGATGCCGTCGGGAGTTCTAACCTCCTGGTAGGTCTACCCTTGGCGGCAAGGTTAAAACGAGGACGCAGACGAAGCGAAAACAATCCCAAAGCGCCCAATGCCCGAACAAGCGGATACTGATTACAACATATCGGTTGAAGAGGGCTAACATCACAAGCATGATACAGAAGGCGCCACTCGAAATTCAATGCCAGTCCCATTGCAGATTCATAACTAGATTCTGCATGTCTCATTCCATATGTGCCGCAGAAGCAAGTCATGAAATCACGTGTGTGTGTGTCACTTCCTGACAAGTTGAGTCCCACTTTAACAAATTCACGTTATCGGCAATTTCTTCTACGCTAATTTTCTTTCACCTTTAGCCAACTCTTGCAAAGTCAAACGGCGACAATGAAATGAATGACCGGAACAGGTTTCGATGAAACTGGAATCCTCTAGTCGTAATCTTGCACGTTGGCAGCGAATTTAGTCATCACGCCATCATAAGGAAAGTTTTCGGCAAAGAAGTAATTAAATTCTTGGATATGAGATAAAGCCAATGATATTGGTAAAATAAAAATAGGGTATTGCTGCCATATATGGGCTGGAGATGCCTGATTCTTACTTCCAAGCTTTCTGGGTGATGACTTATTTCCTTTGTGGGCGAAGATTTATTTTCCAACCTACAAATCCTTTCTGATAGAGAAACTACCCCAGGCATCTTGCCATCCTGGGTAAGACGATAAACTATATCCGCGTCCAGGGTAAGACGATAAACTACGTTCAGCAGCAAGGTCTCTGATCAGGAGATTTTGAGGAGCGTGGAACCACCTCTTAATTGCTGGTGTTCCCAGGTCCAGCCTGACCCGAGGTTGTAGCACCTGTTAGGGTCCTCGCTATGGGCAAATAGTTAACCTCAAAACTGAGGTAAAAAGCATTATGAAAGTGTAAATATAGGTTTTAATACTATAAATACTTTGTAAAAAATTATTACCAGACATAAATCTTTGAAGGAAAAAACAAATATTACCAGCAATATATTTTTGAAAAAAAAATATTACCAAAAATACTTTTTTGAAAAAAAAATTACCAGTAATACATGTTTTAAAATAATATTACCAGCTATAAATCTTTGAGGAAAAAATATTAACAGAAATAGTTTTTTGACAAAACAAATTATTACTAGCAATAACAATTTTATCGGCATTAAATAACCCATTGAGGTTGATATGCTGTAAAACAAACCAAACCAAACCAAGCCAAACTAAACCAAACCAAACCAGGCCTGTTGATATTCTATCACTATTTTCACGGAAAATGTTTGAACGGCCAGAGTCCATAGTTCTAACATTTTAAATATCTACAACTAGGACACGCCGTGCCGTGTAAACACAATCATCCCAATTGCCATTTTTTCTTCATTGGTTAGAGAAATAAATCCCGCCAGGCATCTTCTTCTCAAGAACTGCTACTTTGTTGAACAAACATGCGTGGATACTTCACCGTTCGCTACGAACTTCAACTCTTTAAGTTTAGAGTCAACCGTTATATATCCTACATATTCTCATAATCTCTACTTGATTCCTCTTTTTATATTCATGCAATAACCTCAATAGGTAACACTCTACCTAGAGTAGTTCTTGAGTCTTGTAAAGGGTGAACATTTGGTAAAAAGCAAAAAATAATTATTTAGTCCTTTTAAAAACATGCCATTGATGCTGTAAGTACCAAAATGGCTCTCGTCCTGGGTGTGACGATTAACTACATCCGACATCAAGGCCTCTGATGGGGAGGTTTTGAGAAGCGTTTAATTGCTGGCATTTTCACGTTCACTCTGACCCCGAGTGGTAGCACCTTTTAGGCTCCCAGCTATGGGCAAATAGTTAACCCCCAAACTGGGGCAAAACACTATGAAAGTATAACAATAAATTTTTATAGTAAAAAATACAAGTAATACATTTGCGGAAAAGAATGATCAGCAATACATTTTTTAAAAAATAACCACAATAGATTTGAGTCTCGACAAAAAGCCTCTTTACAAAAATATGTCAATAAAATCTGATCTACAAACTGGTTTCTTACAAAGAATACATATTCTATTCATATGAAACTATCCTAAAAATCTTGTCGGCATTAAATAACCAATTGACTTAGATATTATTTTTTTAAGCATTTCACCCCTAGCCAGGCGAGAGTTCCACTAGCACTCAAGAGGTTACAGAGAGTGAAAGTAAGAGTAAAGAGGGGTGTTTGAAGAAAGGATAAAGAGAAGGGCGGGGATCAGAATCAAGGTATCAGGTGTTTATTGACATTATACTTGAATATTTGAAGATTATAATTATCAGGGAAGCAAGTAAGAGGAAGGGAAGTGAGAGAGAAGAAGCTGTTTGAGTAGAAGAGGCGGTTACATTTAACTGTTTCGACAGTAAAATGGTGGGACCGAAATGCCACCCTAGTAGCACGCTTAAATTCATGCAGCTGAGGCACCAGTGAAAATAGCAAATTAAGCCAAACCAAACCAACTCAAAATGGCTCTAATTTATTGCAGTTTTTTGACTGGGAATAGAATACTAACAAAAATGGGATTATTGCTAAAACTTTTCTATTTATATTTACAAGAGACAGAGACCTAAGATACTATAAAACAATAAAAAATGACAAGCAAAGGCGTTACAACTTCCAAAAAAGTAATCCAAAAAATCATGTATTTTTCATCACTTCACAGGGTTACAAAAAATAACCAGTTTTTACAAGTTATCAAAAGATAGTGTTTATTGCTGATCACTGAGAATGTATTTTAAACCCTGAAAAGATCTTGTTGGAGTTATCTCCTCCTTAATTTCCTAATTTTTCACTAGGGGTCGTTCTCCTTACACTATAAATACTGTTCTCTTTTTCACTGCATTTCAGCGGACACATTTAAAGATGTGATCTCTCGTAGAGATCCGCGTTTTCGTCCACTTCTGGGAAAACGCCATGAAACACACATACACGTACGTACGAACATTCACCAAAATACAAACTGTTTACGTTCACACACAAACACAAATGTTAATGTCTTTATCATTTTTAATTTTGTTGTTTAATACATATATTTGTTGACATATAAATATATATAGGCCTTATTTGTTTTCTTTACATCTTCGGTTGGACTCAGCTTGAGTCCGCTATGTTGGACCTTCTTCTAACAGGAAATAAACGCTTGCGTTTCTAATTCAACAACACTTAAAGTACACAGTCCTCTAAAGTCTCTTCCACATCAATTGTTGTTGCTAGGACGAACTTCATGAAGCTTATAACTTGCGGATTCATTTCAATGTCATTGTTCGATGATGACTGAGATAGCCTTTAAAATTGCTAGATCTTTGTTTGCCTGAGTTTACCTCCATTACACTCCACACCTTTTTTTTTTTAAATATCTTCTCCTTTTACTTCTGGCTTGAACTTCAGCTTAAATTCTAGATTATTCATCCGATCGAAGGTGGTGACAAGTGGCGAATTCTGTTTCTTAAGGAAAACCTTTCATGTTTTAAATAAAGTGTTCTGAAACTGACCCACATATTTAAAAAAATAACATATTCAATATAGAATTCATTTATTAATAAGTAAACGCTGAACATTTAATTTAGATCCGATAAATCTTTGATTTGGGGTAAATGGGATATTTGTTTCTGCGTTCATTTTGGAAAAAAAAAACAAGGAGCGTGTATTTTGGGCGGATGGTGTAATGGATAGGGGCTCAGAAGGAGAAATCGAGAGACGAGTTCGAATCCTTGATAAGTTCAGTATATTCACTTAGACGCAAATATTCTTGGAAATGATGTGAATCATTCCTTCCAGCTATGGTTAGGTATTAATGTTTTGTATCTTATAAAATCATTGTTGTTCTCAAAACTTAATTAATGTAATATGCATTCGCCCAAAACTAATTGTTCTTACACTACAAAAAAGCTTCGATTTTAAATAACACAGAAGGGATTGATTTCACGTAAAAAACGAAATCCCGTATTTTATACTTAATTTACTTTGAGTTAGTTATTTCAAATTATCACGTGATATGTAATCAATCTGGCGGAAAAAATGTATAGATTTTCTGGCTTTGAATATTAGGGCTTTGGACATTTAGAACGAAAAAGCCTAAAAAAAAGAAAGACATGCTGAAAAATATCTTTTCTTTCAAATATTTACCAAGTTGTGTTGATATTGATCTTCTGCAAGCGGTACATGAAGAAAATCCTAAATAAATAGCTCGGAAATTGGCCAAAAAGCTTCTTTAAAAAGTCAGACTCCGATCATAAAACACCTTAATGAAGCCGAAAATGTGTCTCAGATTTAGTTAATGTATCTCTCATCAACTGACTGCTTCTCGGCTTATACAAAGAAATTTTTTGTTTTATTGGGCATTAGACTTCTTAGCAAACCTTTCCAGGATAGAATCATTACCACTGAATGAAAGTAGGTTCATTATAATTATATATAACGAAAATGGTTAGCATCAACTGAAAAAGAAGAATCCCTATCTAAACTATCAGTTGGGGCATTGAAAAAAAATGCAAAACAAGCGCCCGTCATTGGTTAATCATGAAGGCGTGCTGCTTTTACATGATAATGCATGAACACCCATTGCCCCGGTCATACAGGCAAAGATTATAGCATTAATATGGACGATTTATTTCACCCTCCTTACTTTTCTGACCATGCTCCATCTGACTATTATCGTTTCAGATCATTACAACATTTCTTGAATAAAAAGAGTTCAGGGTGTTTCAATAACTTGGATCGATTTTAAGTTTGAATTAAGTTTTAGCGTCTAATGATTTTTTTAAATTTTTCCTTCAGATTTAACAAAAGTTTTGGCAATTTTAACTATGGAAAGATTAACAGTATTTACATCAGTTGGACTATTGTCCTCATCTTTGTCGCCATATTTGTCACAACGTTTCGGCCGTTGTGCGCTCCGGTCTTTTTCAGGTGGTTGGAATTTCGAACTGAACCCTTTATTTCGATCAATGGGGTAGACTGTTCTAGTTCCACGTGCCATGTTTGATGGATGTCAGTTATCAGTTATCTCCTGCCTCAAGGACACATGGCACAGTGGATAAAGGCGTTGGTTAGATCCAGTGACAGACCCAAAGAAGGTGAGTTCAATACCTGGTTAAGGCAGTGGAGATCTTTCAGAGGGAAAATTAGCCGAAACGTTGTGACAAATATGGCGACAAAGATGAGGACAATAGTCCGACTAATGTAAATACTGTACATAAAACCTCATCTCAGAAATATAGACAGACTCGGAAATATTAACAATCAAACAACGTATTAAAGTTATCGAAGCCTATTACGAAAATGGACGTTCAAACAGAAATGCAGTTCGCGCACTTCACGATTTTTTTGGTCAACATAATCGACCAACCGACAGTGCAATTGGAAACATTGTTCGTGAATTCAAACAAACTGGATCGGTGACAGATGTAAAAACACCATTGCATGTTCGTTTACGCCGTTCAGCTGAAAGCATTGCTGCGGTGCACGAGCATGTGGCCGAAAATCCAGACCCCTCTATTCGTCATCGTGAGCAGAATTTGAACTTCTCACAACAAGTTTACATCGAATTTTGACAAAGGATTTATCTCTACACGCTTACAAAATTCAATTGACACAAGGAATGAAACCTGCTGACCATTTGGAGCGCCGTACATTCGTCAGTTGGGTGCACGAGCAAAGACAAACCGATGAAGATTTTTCGCAAAAAATGCTCTTTAGTGATGAAGCCCATTTTCATCTTAGTGGATTCGTTAATAAGCAGAATTGTCGCTTTTGGGCTAATGAAAATCCAAGAAAGATTGTTGAAAAGCCATTGCATCCACAAAAGGTGTGCATTTTTTGCTAGCAGAATCATTGGGCCGTATATTTATAAATTTGAACGTCCATTTTCGTAATAGGGATCGAATATTTTAACACGTTATTTGATTGTTAATCTTTCCATGGTTGGAATTGTCAAAAACTTCAGTTGTTAAATCTACAAGAAAAAGTAAAAATCTCATTAGACGCTAAAACTTAATTCAGATTTAAAATCGGTGCAAACTATTGGATGACTCTGTATAATGATAAAGAGGTTAAAACTGATAATGACTGAAGGATTTCATGATTTAGAGATAGACAGTATGCTAAACTGATGGCATTTAGTCATCGATAATACTATCTTGATTATATATATATATATATATATATATATATATATATATATATATATATAAAACACGGATGTCTGTGTGTCTGCCTGTCTGTGTGATACCTTTTCTCTCTAGATCCAGCCAACCAATTTTGACCAAACTTGGCACATACATTGTAAGAGATATGTATTTAGCGTAAAATCGATAATTTTAAAAAATCAATAATCGCTAAAGCCGATCAAAATCGATAAATTCAACTATTTTCCACCAATTTCGTTCAAGCTGGGTATGTAGGTTACTTACATCATGACGAGCGCAACGATACTTCATTTTTTTTTTATTTCTACGCCACTGCGTTTAGCGAAAAACCGCGAAAAACGAAAAATCGATTTCAACACAAATTTTAAACTAAAAAATCCCACAATTTTCAGCAATCTAGTATAAATTTTACTCATAAGTTGATTGTTTATCAGTCATTTAACTTGATAATTGTGTTCATCCATATAGTGAAAACCTGCGTAAATAGCAATAAATGGCGATTTTTACTGGTTTCTTTATTATTTTTCGTTGATCTTTCATCAGTTTTCTGTAAACTTTAAAATTGCTTTATAAATGTATCCTCTTTTATATCCCTGGTACTGACAAATTGAATTACAAAACTCCAAAATAATTGTGGTCTGAAGTGGGTCTTCATGTTGCTTATTTTACCCCTTCATGTCCTCGGCTAACTTCAATTGAGTAAATACGAACTACTTCTGTTATATCTGTAACTGAATTAATTCAAAATGTTTTTTAATGAAAGTACTTTAAATTAATTGAAGAAGATAGACATTGTTACATCTAAACATGATGCTGATTTTGCTCTATTCTAATTGAACGCTTTTTCTGATCGACCAGCTGGGTATGGTTGCTATATATCTATAAAACAGAAGTTCTGTGTGTTTGTATGCTATTAATGAATGTCACATTTCGTGACAGATTTCGATGAAATTGTACAAACATGTTGCAACTTTATGATGCTATGTCAAGACGAACTCTTCATTTTCCAGGCCCTCGAGGTTTGGCAGGAATTTTGATAAAACTGAAGATGGATACGACTTTTTGCAAAAACCCATGCACAGCTACATGCGAACAAAATTTTTATTGGATTATCTGATATTTTTTGCACTTAATACAAAACATCAGCTCATGTTACGCGGTTTATGCAGTGTGCTTGATAGTTTTCCCGCGACATTGGCTTCACACAAAATATTGCAAAATATCCGGTTTTCTTCAAGCACGTTGCAAAAAAAAAAAGTGTAGAGGGCATGGGGGCGTGAAGATGAAAAGAATACACGTGCGTTTATATTTCCTGCTAAAAGAAGGTCCAGAGACAAGAAAATGGCGGACTAGAATTGAGTCCAACTGAAAATAAGGAAGATAAACAAAACCAGTATATACATATATAAACAAATATATATTAAACAAAACAATTTTACAATGGACATAAACAATGATATTTGTGTGTGTGAACGTTTGTGTCTGTTCTTTGGTGAATGTTTGTATGTGTATGTGTGTATAATGTTCATGGCGTCTCCCACCAACTTAAACAAGGAGACTGTCCAGAAGAGTTGTAAGAGATTCCGACGTCGTTTGGAGGCTATGGTTGAAGCTAATGGCGATTTTATTGAATAAATTTTCTCTTTAGTAATTCAAGAAGCAGTGGAGTACACAGGTCTAGTAGCGCCCACGACGAGGATTGTGACTGACACCCCGCACCACCACCGAAAACAAAATTGCCACATATAATCAGTTTATTTTTGTTTTGAACAGATCCATTGTCAAACAGATTTATCATAATCAGGCAGAGCAAGTGTTTAAATAAAAAAAAAATTCAGCTATACAAATTCGACAAATTTTATTTATTTATAGATAATAGATAAGGTTGACAAAATGGCTTCGTTTGTGAAACAATTCTTAATCGTATTTTGTTTTTTTTTCACTAAAACTACCGTAAGTTAAACATACTGATTAAAAAAATCTATTAGCTGACAGTTGATAAAATAGATAAAAACAATTTTAACTCAGTAGTAGTATGATAAAATTTTGCGTAAATATTTGTTTTGTAATATTTGTATTGCAAAATCTTTTGAAAAAATGTTTTTTGTGAAATATGGCAACAAAAAGAGAAAGTATATTATTGTGCTCTCAAAAATAATCTGAAAGATTAATTTTTATAGTTCACTTCAATTTTTAATTAAAATTAAGTTCGTTTTGAAATTCTTGAATTTTTCGCTCCTGTGACATGTTGGTTATTAATAATTAACCAAAATCAGCTTTAATTACTATTAATAATAAATAGTAAAAAAGAACATTTGGTTCTTGCATAGAATAAAATGCGCGGACAAGTAATGACCAAAAATCAAATATTTTCTATTAAGTTTCATACTTACATTATAACCAAATAAATTTTACTTATTTTAGTGGTGGATATTGTCTTACAGATATTCTAAGGTCTTGTTTATTGTTTTCCTTTGTATGAGTACACCTTTGTGGGGAAGGTAGAACAACAATGATTTAAAACAAATCCTCATCTTTTTGCATGAAATGGCCACGGAGAGATCACGGAGGGCGAAGTCTACGCGGCTTTGTAGAAGGTCGGCAGAGGCAAGTCACCCGGTCTGGATGGTTTGCCCTATGAAGTGTACTTGAGGCTGTCGCACATCTTTGTTCCGATTTTGACTGCAATGTTCAACAACTGGTTTCGGTCGGGTTCCATCCCCAACCGGATCACCAGGGGTGTGATCACTGTGTTGAAAAAGAGCAAGGGTGGTGGGGGGAAAGTAGATGATTACAGGCCCATAATTCTGCTAAACACAGAGTTAAAGATTTTCGCCAAGATCCTGGAGGAGCGTTTGCAGTCAGTTGCCGAGTCTCTGTTGGGTCCTGAGCAGACTTGTTCTGTGAGGGGACGAACAATTCAGAGCAACCTGCATCTGATCCGCACGATCATAGAGGGTGTAAAAGACGACGAAAAAGCCACGCTGATCAATTTGGATCAGTCCAAGGCATTTGATAAGGTTGACCATCGCTACCTTGCTGCTGTCCTGCAGGCCGCTGGATTCGCACCCAACTTCTGCCGCTGGATTAGCCTCCTGTATCGCCCCCGCAGTGCTGTGGTACAGGTGAACAGAAAGTTGTCGGGCGCTTTTGTACTGTCTAGGTCGGTTCGTCAGGGTTGTCCGCTGTCGCCTCTCCCTTATGCTTTGGCGTTGGAGCCTCTCTTTTGCCGGCTGAAGGACGAGACGTGAAGTCCGGCCCTACGTGGAATCGCCGTTCCTGGAGGGTCTCGAGCCAGGGTTTCCGCGTATGCCGATGACGTATCTGCTTTCGTGTCGTCCCGCAGCGACATTGAGGCGGTACAGAAGGCGCTTGATCGGTACGAGAATGTGACAGGGGCCATGATAACCGCGACAAGTCGCCCGGCTTGCGGTTCGGTGCCTGTCCGCATTCTGGGAGTGTGGTTTGGACGCAACCTCCAGCTGGAGAAGAATTGGTCTGAAGTACGAGCAAAGGTCGATTCTGCCGGTCAGACTTGGAATCGACGGAGGTTGTCCGTGAAGGGCAGGGCGGAGGCGTGTGCTACATACATTTCCCCCCTGATTCTTTATCGATTGTCCGTACTTCCTCTCTGTAAGACCCACAGGAAGGCGCTCGAGCGATCGCTATCCTCCATTTTATGGATGGGACGCGGGAATCGGGTCGAGAGACGAGTTTGCACTAAACGTCCGTGTCATGGGGGGCTGGGAATGCCGCACCTGCCGAGTCACATCCGTGCCTCTAGGTTGGCTTTCCTACGCCGCGCATTGACTGGAGGGGATTGTTAGGGACGCGTTCCCTGGTCTTACTATCAGCCCCCACCCATCTCTCGGTTTTCCTTCACGAGTGTCGGTCGGCCTTGAAGTCCTTTCCCCGGTCCAGTGACCTTTCACAGCCTAGGAAGGTCTTCTATCGAGGATTAATGGAGGGGCCCGCGAAGGATCCCCTACGAGATACGCTCGGATTGTCGGAGGAGGAGTATCGCTCCTACTGGTCTTAGGCGCCAGCGGCGGATTACCTCAGTAACCCTGAGTTTTCGCTTACCTGGCGATTGGCTCGGAATCGGCTGCCTCTCAATGACAAGGCTTTCATATGGGGCTTGGCGGATTTGCCAGACTGTGAACGGTGTGGCCTTGGTTTAGAGGAAACGGCTTCGCACGCCTTCTACCATTGCCCCCGGGTCCGCCCCTTATGGGACCATGTCGGCGAGCTGACGGCTCGTCTCGCTCCCGAACAGCTTGTGTCCATTGATCGCGCATACGCGTATGACAATGTGTCGCTTTCGTATTCCGGGGTGAAACGGATGGTGTTTCTGACACTGATGGCCACGACTCGAATGGTGATTTGGACGACGCGCAAGGAGGAAGTCTTGCGAGGTGATCGTCTTTCTCATCAGGATCTAATCCGATTCTTTGAGCATCAGCTTAAGATGAAGATTAGAACTGAGAGAAAACGATTGCATTCGACAGTCTTTAGCGAAAGGTGGGTAAAAGAGGCGAGCTTGTTTCGTGTGAACGGGGCTAGCCTTGATTTTCTCTTCTAGGTCAACCTACGGCACATCGGGGTGGCTTCCTGTGGAACCCTCCCCTTAGTTAGTTTAGACAAGCTTCAGTGTACCTAGTTAATGTGAGTAAATGTTGTTCCTGGCCTGTATCCCGGCTACTCTTTGGTTATGATTCAGGTCGAGATTCCCAAAATCCCTAGTTTGTTTTGGTCCCCTTTCATCTCGAATGGGTCAGCGTTATATTTTCCCATTCCCGCATAATATTTTATCCTTTTCCCACTCCCTTAGCGAGAGCGCCTCTTGATTTTGTTCAATGGGCAGAATACAGCGGCCTCTCTGTTTTGAGGGTTGGACGGTCCCTACTAACATCAGTTATGTTTAATTTGATTTGTGTTAATATTTTAGTTTGTTATTGGGTTCATCTCCCTCCCCTCTCATTATTAGAATTTTATGTATATTGTTTATTGTAATCAAATTTTTATGGCATGGGGAGCGTTTTGTACGTTCCCCTTGTGAGGATGCGGTATTTTGGTGGATGTAGGATTGAATGGTGACGGATGAGTTCTTTTGGTAAATGTGATAATTGTACTGTATGAATGAGTCGTGAATCGGATTAGCTAGATATAGGATAGTTAGTTTGGACAGCCTCTACCTCTCCGCTTTTTCGGCCTTGTGCCATAATTTTGTATGGTATAAAAAAAAATATACTAGTATATATATATACACAAAAAAACTGCAACATCCGGTCTTCCGTATATTTGAATTACAGCCATTTTATGTGAACAAACAAATGTTATATTAAATTTTTATCTATTTGGGTTTTATTGATTGTAACCAGCTTTACATTTTATAATCTGCAATAATATATCTAATTAATAACACTGTCGTCTGAGCTGTATACCATTTTAATTAATTTTAGAATATTTAACAAGTTTAATGTAAAAAAAAAATAATTTAAGAAATAACAAATAATTTTTGTAAAAATTTCTTTTTCATCGAAAAGGTTTTTGCTTTCAGACAATATTATCCATATTCATAAAAGCAAGTAAATGGAACTAAAAGCTTTTGAAATTAAATAATATCTTTGTTTTATTGAGTTTTGTATGTTACAATTCAAAGCTGATTTTAAGTTAGAGGGCATCGACTAAAAAAAACAAAAACATGATTTCTTTCCTCTAAGCCTTGTGCTTTTAACTAATTAATTACTAAAAATGTACACTTTTGAATTTAAATTTTTTATTAAAATTAGTTATAGTGGGAGGCGTAATAAATATAAAAAATTACCATGACTAATAAACATATTTGTAATAATTTCGGGAATAGTCTCTGAAAGTTTCATTAAAAATCCGACAATTATTTTTATTTTTGCAAGACTTTCAAAATTAATGTCTGTCATAAAAATGCACTAAAATTTACCGTTATTCCCCAGTAGTTCCGCTGATGAAGAGAAACAACGTTTTTCAATCAAAAGTTAAAATGTTCTAATAAAGACAGAATCTTTTTTAAAATAATTAGAAATTACTTTGTTCTTTCCTCTTAATAGTAACATAAACATTTTGACGATAAAATTTTGTTTTCATCATGCTTAAGGCCGTTATGATCATGCTATACTCATTTTCCAGCGATAAGACGCCAGTGCCTATAAGGACCGTTGGATTTACTCGCCCATTTCGCTTGGAAAAGTTGGATAAAATTGATTCTTGGTGTGAAATAGTATTTTTGTCCGGACAAAAAATTCTAATTAATTTTTTGCCATATATAAAATTGAACTTTTATGCCAGATTGTTTCCTGTCATCAAAAAGAAATTAACGACATTTTGTTATTCTTAAATTCTCGAATAGTAGGATTTAACCACTTCATTTTGGCTTTTAAATTCGTTAAATTCCGGTAAATTCGGTAAATTCCTGTAAATTCGTTAAATTCCGTTAAATTCGTTAAATTCCGTTAAATTCCTTAAATTCCGGTAAATTCGGTAAATTCCGGTAAATTCGGTAAATTCCGGTAAATTCGTTAAATTCCGTTAAATTCGTTAAATTCCGTTAAAACTTGATTTTTTGTGTAAAAAGAATGTTTAAAGTTCATTCGTTTTCGGTCAAAATGTTTTTTTGGGGACGTAGTAAAATTTTAAAACAATACAAATATTTTTGGTGCAAGAAAAAACAAAACAAGGCAAATCAAAAAGCAATGGTCGTCAGTGATTAATACACTGAATTAAAGTTAGATTTTCAACACGTTAAAAAAATAAATTAAAATTTTATTCTACGACGAGAAATACAATTAAAACCAACGATCAATTTTATCCAAAATCTGGGTGAATACCGAACGTATTGGGCGAAAAAATCCAACCGTCCCTCCAATTGAGTGAGAGATCTACTACTACAAAGGAAACAATTTAAAATTTTACATTAGATTAAAATATAATTTTAAACATGAAACAAAGATTAATAAAAATATTGCTAGCAATTGACTTTTCATTTTTTTTATATTTTTCATATTTTATAGTTTTATATTTTTTTAAATACAGTTAAGAAAAAAAAAGAAAAACTCACATTTATGTTGATGTCAAATTTCCTTTAGTTTTTCTGTTTGTAGTCTGAAAGAAGTTAACTCTACGATAAGGAAAATGTAACTGTTTCAATAATAAGTAAGAATCATTTTTTTAAGTAGTCCTTGATTTTAAGACAATCTATCTCCGCACCCACACCTTTATATCTTTGAACTTTCTTTTCACTACGAGTTCACAGACATGAAAAATCAAAATGAAAGAACTGACGCCAAAATCGTGAACTTCTCATATAGGTGTAAAAAAGTTTGGATTTAAGTAGGTACCAGCAGAGAAATATAGACATTTTAAACCTAAAATTAAAACTAGGTATTTTACTTTTTTAATATCTAATTTTAGGTATATTCACTAAATAAAAGCAAAAAGTTATGTTTCTTCTTCCTTATCGCTGCCTTTGTTGCAACAAAAATAATATACTCCATCAGATGTGCTACACCCACCCCCCAGGGAGTGCCGCCCGCCATGGGGAAAGACGTTTTGTGTATTCTGGTAAATATATCTGTTAAAATATGTCAGTGTTAGTTTTCATTCTTGCATAATTTAGACAACACTTTATCCATCGCACCCCATATATATATATATATATATATATATATATATATATATATATATATATATATATATATATATATATGTATATATATGTATATATTTCTGAGATGAGGTATTATGTACAGTATTTACATTAGTCGGACTATTGTCCTCATCTTTGTCGCCATATTTGTCACAACGTTTCGGCCGTTGTACGCTCCGGCCTTCTTCAGGTGGTTGGAATTTCAAACTGAACCCTTTATTTCGATCGCTGGGGTAGACTGTTCTAATTCCACGTGCCATGTTTGATGGATGTCAGTTATCAGTTATCTCCTGCTAATTTTCCCTCTGAAAGTTCTCCACTGCCTTAACCAGGAATTGAACTCACCTTCTTTGGGTCTGTCACTGGATCTAACCAACGCAGGTATCTCTCACGAGTGAGACCCCCCATAGAGAGGAACATGACTAAAGACTGTGTGTACGCTATCTGCTGCGGAAAGGAATATAAAGGAGAGACAGGCCGCCCCCTCAAGGTAAGGCTTCAAGAACACCAGAAAGCTGTAACGCGAGGGGAAGTAGAAAAATCAGGCGTGGCTGACCACATATGGAGAGAGAAGGGAGATCACCGCGCCCTGTGGGATCATGTTGAGATCATAGACAGGGAACACCATTGGAAAATTCGTAAACTTAAGGAATCAGCACATATGCTAGGCCACAAAAATCTCCTGAGCCGACCAAGCATAGAAATAAATACAATATGGGAACCAGTAATAAGGAGTGCCAGAGAAAAGCAATGATAACAAAGTTGCAATATGAACTCATGCAATGATAACAGCAAAAATTGCAATATGAGCACTGGTAAAAATGATGCTGAAAACATTAGGTTTATAATACTCAGAAGTTCATACCCAGATGTCCTCAAGGACACATGGCACAGTGGATAAAGGCGTTGGTTAGATCCAGTGACAGACCCAAAGAAGGTGAGTTCAATTCCTGGTTAAGGCAGTGGAGGACTTTCAGAGGGAAAATTAGCAGGAGATAACTGATAACTGACATCCATTAAACATGATCGAAATAAAGGGTTCAGTTCGAAATTCCAACCACCTGAAGAAGGCCGGAGCGTACAACGGCCGAAACGTTGTGACAAATATGGCGACAAAGATGAGGACAATAGTCCGACTAATGTAAATACTGTATATATATATATATATATATATATATATTTGGTTGGATAGATGTGAGTTTGTGACCCTGGGTTTCACGCTTTAGCTTTAGGGTTTCACGCTTTAGCTTTAGCTGTCGCCTCTAAGTGTTGGCTTCTATGTTCACTTTTATATTTATACACGCCAATACTGATACTGAGCACTTTATCCCATAAATATAGCACACCGTAAGCCTATATTTCTTTATATATATATATATATATATATATATATATATATATATATATATATATGATAGGAAAACGAACAAGTAGGAAACAGATCTTAAGCTAACATGCTTCACTTTATTAAAGCTTCGTCAGAGATCAAGATAGAAATGATAAAAAAAATTAATAGCGTGTTAGGCTGTTTCATTGCTTAGGTACGTGTGGCATGTAATGAAATAACAGATAATATTCAAATATGTGTGGCAAACATTCTCGATGCTAAAGTGTGTCAAAGTTAGTAAGATGTAATATTATGTTTTGATCTTATACGTGTCACGTATAAGGAAGTAACAGATAGTATTTAAATAAGTGTAAGAAAACATTCTGGATTTTAAAGTATGTAAAGGTTAATGAGACGCTGCAGGATATTTTGAACATTTTTTTTTATTACGTGCATATTTTGTATATATATTGATTTTTATCTATTCAGAAGAGATAAGTTAGATTCATGAATAATGGATCTATAGAAAAATGGTGATGTAATGTAGTTTTTTAAAAACGTGTGTTTTTAAACGTTTGTTGATAATTCGTAATATTGCTGTAAATATATTTTCATTATATTTTCTCTTTAAAGGGTTGCGTTCTTTTTTGATAAGGCTGTCATTGGTGAAATTAAAGTTATGTTCCACGTCATTGTGGTGTAAGATAAGTGAACTTCAATGTTTATCGAAACGGAAATCTTTTTCTGTATTCCTGGTTTTTAATCATGTGATGTCTCTTCAATGTACATGTTTTTTTTTACTGTAAACGTTTAATTTAATAAACTCCAGCATTTGAATTGTTATTTATTTTATTTTTCATTCCGATAGTTTTCGAGGTGGTTGTAACAATCTTCATATTAGGGATGACTAATTCATTTGCGAGTTTAGAGTTGGAGGGTAGGATTATGAATTTTGTATATTTTTTGTTGGAAGTATTTGTTTGGTTTTATGGATTTTGTTAGCTCGTTTAAGATGAAAACTGATGGGTAGTGTAGAAGTTTGAATGTGTTCTCAATATAATCCTCTTCTTCACTAATGTATTCAGGACTACATATCCTAAGGGCTCTAAGGTAAACTCCTATAATTATTCCAGATTTTATTCTCCGGTTGTGGTGGGAATAGAAATTGATAAGGTCATTTTTGTTAGTGAGTCTACGGTAAACGTTAAATACTAATTTATTATTGTTACATATTAATAGGATATCAAGGAAAGGTAGAGAATTATTCATTCCAAATTCGTGTGTGAATTCGATGGTTGCTTCAACCTTATTGAGTTTAGCTATTATGTTTAAAAGGTTAGTATCTTGGGAATAAAATAAGAGGATATCATCAATGTATCTTAGGTAAGTAGAGCTGTTAAGCAAGATATGTTTAAATGGGGTGGATTCTAAGAATACAAGAAAGAGGCAGGCAAGAACACAACTGATAGGAGACCCCATAGATAAACTGAATTTTTGTTCGTAGAATATGTTATTGAGAGAAAAGAAACAGTGGTTAGTAATTAATTTACATATTTTTATAATTTTGTGGACAAGTAGAGGAAACGTATCTTTGAATTTATTGAGATAATTTCTTTGTATATCGGGGTATTTTGTGATGGGTATATTGGTGTAAAGTGATTTGATGTCTAAACTAGTCATAGGCATGTTAGTCATATTTATGTGTTGTATTAGTTGGAGTAAATCACCCAAATGGTTGGTGTGTGTTGTACTGCTATATATATATATATATATATATATATATATATATATATATATATAGTGAAGATTGACGTCAACACTCAGAGGCGACAGGCTGTTTCATGCTATACGCAATCGTCAGGTCGCGAGTCTAGCATGAAACAGCCTATCGCGTCTGAGTGTTGACTTCAATCTTCACTTTTATATTTATATTTACATACGAATGTGCTATTTATATGAATTTTGTAATATGGTCATTTTTTTATTAATATAGTGATATGTCTTAGTAGTTTTTTTCTATTAATTGAACTATATACTTAGTTCATGTCATGTTAACTGAAAAACTGAAAAAAAAAACTTTAGCATTGCGACCTGCACATTCCGAGATTGTACAACCGTCAATAAATAACACATTCTTAAAAACATCTTTGGATCTACAAACAATTATTTCGTCTTCAAGTTTTAACTTTAAAGAAAAAAAATTACACCCTGAGGATGAAGACATAGATCTTCGAAAGTACTTGCTTAACTTAAAAAAATATACACTAGTAACATCTGACAACAGTTTTATAAATGAGGATCAGAACATTCAATGGATTAACAGTATTTTAATGCATAAATTATGTTCTACTAGCGAAGTGATTTCGCCATTAAGCGCATTCATATTGCTGATTGATTCTTTTATGATTAATTCTTTATATATATATATATATATATATATATATATATATATATATATATTAAAAAGAGAGAGAAACAGCAAACGTTTTTGGTTGTAATGTGGATCTTTTTTTTTAAATATATTATGCTTTCTTTTCCATAATTATGGAAAAATCATGGGTAATAAAGTATCACATAATTTAAAAAAAAATCCACATTACAACTAAAAACATTTGCGGTTTCTCTCTTCTTTTTAACATACACACTTTTCCCTGGTTAGGACTACTATAACCTCTCCCTTTTATATATATATATATATATATGTGTGTGTGTGTGTATTAAAAACGATCATATAAACACATATAATACATTCGATATCAGGATGGACCTGTTCATATCGGTAAAACTGGAGTAAAATGAATTGGAACCGATTTAAAATTTTTATCTGTGACTTTCCATGTTTCCATTGTCGATTTATGGCTTTAGAGAAACAAGAATCAATTCCTCACTTCGTTCCTTTGCTTGGTTTCTTGACAAAATCTGTCATCCTTGTCATTCTACGACAGCTGACAGCGTCCGTACACTTAACCCCTTAACGCTAGCCTTCAACTGTCAGTCTCCAGTGAATAAGACTTGTGCGTTACGTGCATTCTCATATCTTCACTTTTCCTTTCGGCATAAAACCTGGTACATGGCTATTATTTAAGTTAATCTCGATGTTTTCGAACGTAAACAATCTTGCTTTACAGCAATTGTCCACAGGCATTCATTCTAATCTTCGAATCTTATTGGCACCAAAGATACATGGGATTGGATGTTAGCAGTTGGTTTATTGCAAATCGATGCTGATGACTAATTTTTTGATTTTTATTAAGTGCAGCTCACTCGTGCAAAACTATAGTAAACTTTATAAATAATTTACCAATGCATGTTTTTATGCTAATGTCCAACGAATATGAGATCTAAGAGCCACTCAAGGTAGTGGTTTACAGAAAAACGTATAAGATGAAGTTGAAAGTGAAGCATAGGATAGATGACGATTGGCCTAGAGTTAAAGTGGTTAAGTTTGCAGTGTTTTGGGATGCATCCACGTGGCCATCTGTTCAAAAGCGGCATTGTTTTGGGTATAATGATGAAGTAAGAAAGACAAAAATAAAGGTAAAAAAAAATACTATAAATACAGGGGATGCAGGTTTAGTAAACATCAATGAAAATCAAAAGGTTCGCACAAAACGTACGGTATTGATTAGAAAACATATGAATAATGGTATAATACTTACTGTATACCTATTTTTGCAGCCCTCTCATAAAGGAGAAAGAAAGAAAAAGAGAAAATAAACGAATGGAAAGGGAATGTAAATTATAAAAAGGAAACTAAAAAAGAAAGGATAAAGTAGAGTATAAGAAAGAAAAAAGGAAATGGAAAGAAGACTGAAAGAAATTAGAAAAAAAGAAAGAAAGAAAGCAATTAAAAAGGAATAAAGAAATAAATAAAGTAATAAGGAAAAGAAGAAAAGGGAAAAAGACAGAAAGAAAGAGGGAACAAAGAATTGTTTATAACTAATCGGAGTCGTGGAACCACGTTTAAATATCGCCGGGGTCTTTTATAGCCACTTCCAACGTCTACTCGTGTGAAAAGGCATGAATCTCCTTCTCCATTTCTATTCGTCCACTCGCTAGATATCTTCATAAAATATTGATCATTGTCACGTGACAGCAATCGATGAGGAAAACGTGAATGATCACCAGCGCAAACCAATCTCCCACAATTATTTTAAGAACAAACACTTAAACTCAGAGATTTTCAAACAGATACCTAGAAGAATTCATGTACCTGAAAACCCTTGTGTGGCGAAGAGAAATATATATATATATATATATATATATATATATATATATATATATATATATATATATATATATATATATATATACGAAGACTCATTGTTTGACACGAAGACTTTGTACACCTTTCAATAATAGCTCAATTAGATCTCATTTAAATATTCATAGAGACCTTTCGGTCACCATTTGGAACATACTTGTTGACAACACTAATATAATAGCATCATTTACATGCAAAAAAAGCTAAAAATAATAGAAGTCTTATTAACAAAAACAAACAAACCAACACTTAATAATATTAACTTTGAACATGGACATAATATCTTGACCGTGTTTTGAAAAAAATGAAACGATTTTATAAAACATATACACAACAAACTATTTCTTATTTTAAAAGTTAAAATATAATCCTTGAAAATGGCTAAATGTATAGCCGAAAGCGCTCGGATAAAAAAACACCCCCAAAAAAACAACAACATTTTGACAGTTTTTATATAATTTATCATCCGAAAAGAAAAAAAAAATTAGATCGCATGAGAAATTGTATAAAAACTAAATCAAAGCACCTTGTCTGTCGTTTTCAATGAAATGTGCATGAAAGAAGGATTGTTGCCTAAATACACACACACACACACACATATATATATATATATATATATATATACATATATATATATATATATATATATATATATATATATATATATGTCTGTGTGTGTGTGTGTGTGTGTTTTATATGCCCGGTACTTGATGAAAAGTGCTCAATATCTGTGACAGAGCTAACGTATTCAGTTGTATGGATATTAGTTTGTAAACCAGGGTTATTTATGCTTATTTGTATTTGATTATTTGTGTGTAGTGGGTGGGATTTTCTTCCCTGTTTGTTTGCGATGGCGCTCTCACATACACAGACACACATACATACAGGTGTATGCATTTTAGTTCACAGACTTTTTCCTCTTCACCCTCTTTCACTTTGTGGAGGATGATGATGATGATGATGATTATATTTTCAGCTATGCTAACTGTTGGTGTGAACTATTATGCAGTTACATTTAACTGTTTCGACAGTAAAAGGGCGGGACCTAAATGCCAACCAAGTAGCACGCTTAAATTCATGTAGTCAGGGCACCAGTGAAAATAGCTCATCAGAGCAGATGTGACGAAAGTATTTGTAAAAAAGACAGAGGGAAGTGACTGGAGTCGAGACCCTAAGTCAGGGTCGATCTCATTGCAGATCCCTCTTTGGATTTTGTCGAGAACCTCGAGATTAACAGCGAGGGCATTAAACGATATATGGCAATGGTATTCCATACATGGACGAATGGTAGATGTGTAAATGTGAAGGATGAACTCAGACGAGGAAAAAGTTTCTGGCAGGACACAGAGAACTTACTCTCCTTGCAGTAGATGCAGCTATTGATTCAATATACACTGCGTGCCAAATTATTATCAAGTTAACTTTTTTTCTAATATTTCAAAAACCGTCCAATCAATTCCCGCATAACTTTCACACAATGTTGATAACACTGACCTGCGCAATAAGTGAAATTTTCATACTGATCTGCGCAATGTAAACAAACTGGCGCCATATTTGTTAGCAGCACGGTGATTTGAGCGTGCCAAATTATTAGAAAGGTTTAGTATAATTCCCAGAATTGAGCAAACAAAACGTTTATTAATGTGGCATGTGAATGTTTTGTGAAAATTTTGTGTGAATTGATTGGACAGTTTTTAAAATATTAGAAAAAAAGTTATCTCGATAATAATTTGGCACGCAGTGTAGTTGTTCCACCTCAGGTCAACGGAAAACGTGAGACCAAGAAGTCGCAGCGAGGCGCCCTCGTAGAGTTGAGCAATCAACCATGCTGATAGGAGGCAGGGACATTTCTCTGTGGTGAGTAAATCGGAGTAGTTTCGTTTTGGATGCATTAAAATTCACAAGCCATTTCCTACCCCAGACTACCACAGATTGGGAGTCGTTTTCGAGACCAACGCCCAGGTTATCATTGTCATCAATGCCGGATTTACTACTGAGACAGTCGTAAATGTTAGCGTCGTCTGCGTAGATACCTGCTTGAGAATTGATGACCTCAGAAGGATCATTGATGAAGATCAGAAACAGTGTAGGACACAGAATAGAGATTTGTGGACATCCGCGTTTGTGTGAAAGGATTTGGAAGTGATCCCATTCAAAATGATCTTCATTTCACGATTTAATAGGAATGATGAGAGTAAATCAGACAATCGTTCTGTAATACTGTATCCCGGGAGCTTACGCGGCAGGCTAACAGGCCAAACGTCTTCGATATTTCTAGAGCAACGCCTCGAAAATCAAGAGCTTGGTATGTTGAGTTATGGCCGTAAGCACATCAGCAGTAGACCGGGCAAAGCGGAAAACATATTGTTTTTCCGAGAGCAGATCGTCGGAGGTGTGATGTTTGACTAGTTTGTCATTGATTAAAGCCTCAAAGATTTTACCAAAGAGTGGTAGGAGACTAATGGGACGGTAGTTAGATGGGTCAGAAGGGTTTCCAGAGTTTTTAAAGACCGGGACGACAGAGGCGAACTTCTAACAGGCTGGAAAGCAAGAATCGGCGAGGTAACAGTTTTATAGTTTGGGGATAACTGGAGCCAGCTCAGGGGGCACATTTCTTCGGGGCTACGGCTGGTATCCCGTCACCATCACTTGATTTATGAAAGTCTAACCGTCTTATACCATCGGCGGGGCTATGCAAATCTCACTCAGTATAAGGGAAAAGCAGGTGTAGGTACCTCGGGTGAGTCGTGTGTTGAGTTGGAAGAGAATTTCCGAGCAAAGCATTCGGCATTATCAACTGAGGATGTTAGAATTTCGAGTTGATTAAATAGAGGAGGGTTTGAGAATTTAGTGTAGTTCAGCACACTCATGTAAAGCCGCCAACAATCTGCAATACGTTGTTTCATTCTATCAGCAAGTAGTAAATTTGCTTCGTTGAGGACGCGCTTGCACTCATTACTACCAGAGACAATGAGCCGTCTGTTGCAATTAGACATATTACTCCGGTACATATGGAAGAAGTGATTCCTATAGCGACAAAGAAAGCAGGTGAGAAGCAAGATAAGCAAGATGTAACTTGGAATTTTATTTTTGGGATGAAAGCCTCGAAGTCGGTTTTTACACAGGAGGAGACTTCAGACGCACATTTTTTGTACGGGATGATTAAAAGCCACATTCCAAGGGTCGTCGTGAAGGAAGTCCCAGAACGAGTCTCAGTCCGTTGATAACAGAAAGATATTCTGTTAGTAGGAGGTTCTTGGCTAGAGGGGGTGGGTGGAAGGAAATGTTAACAGACACAACCGCGTGATCAGAGTTGCCAAGAGGGCAGAACTGCGTAGCGCAAGAATCAGGGATGGGGATAAAACAGAGATCGAGAAGTGATAACTTTATTGGGATTAAAGGGGAAACGTGTAGGGAAAGTCAACCACTAAAGTGAGGAATTGAGTGATTGTAAAGTTAAGGGTTTGGATGCCAGCAAGGTCAGTTATAGAATGTTTAAGCCATATGTTATGGTTGGCGTTAAAGTAACCGAACGCGAATTTAACCATAGCGGGAGTGCCACTAGTACGTAGGGAGTGGGGGGGGGTTCAGAGCGTGAAAGTGAGAAAAAAGACTGGTTATAGGTGGGATTGACGAAAGGATAAAGATATGTCTTTGAGTAAAATATAGGTGATTATCCAGCCGAATGAGAACTGTATAAGAAAATTTAGGTAAAAATTTATCCTTGATATTTTTCAACAAGAAAAAGAATTTTATTTCATAATCACCATACAACAAAATATTTTCCATCAGTACGAGTTTACCAAATAAATTAATTTTCGTAACCCAGTTTTTAAAACTAAAATAAATTGTCTGAATGGTAGTTTAGTTTTGACTAGCTTTTTATTTTAGAAGACAACACAACTTAAACTATGTTAAAAACATTAGATGAAAGTCATGAAGGAATTGCAGTTAGATAATTAACTGTTCCTACCTGAATACAAACACTTGAATCACACATGCTTTTTATTTAACTATATACTTCTAACGTCTCCGTCTAATTTCTGAAATTTTATTTACAAATTTAAAACAAAATATATTTTTCAATATGAGTATTGTTTTGCACAGGAATAGAGATTTATCCCTTGTTTCCTATTCAATATTAGTTTTCCGCTTCCTTTTTGCAAATTCTCCTCATTTTTGTCACCCACAGTAAACCACTTGCGTCTTAGTGGCATTATCGCCTTGCTTAGAGTGAAATGATTTTAGAAAATAAATATAAAGAATATATATGAATGTAGGACCTAAAATTTTTAAATGTAATACAGCTCGTAAATATTCATCATGCTATTTATGAACGTTCTTAGATTTAAAAATTTTGTAAAACTAACTAAAAATTCTTACTTTGTTTATAAATAGTTGTTACAAAAAATCATGAAATTTGTCTTGATAAAGTCCATCAGAGGATGAAATGTGTTGGCTAGGATAAGCTTTCCAATAAGAGTTTATTGATATATAAAATTACATATATATATATAAAATTACACACATATATATATATATATATATATATATATATATATATATATATACATTAATTTAAAAAAAAAAACAGACCACTTTAAGGTTCCATTCGTTATAATTTATTTCACCAGAGAATTTATTTTCTTCAGAATTCACTTTCAAGATTGAAAAAATGAATTTAAAATTTACACTTTTGAAGGGTAGTATTAAACTTATATAAGGTGACATAGGGAGTGGTAGGATAGTTTTCATCTCCTTGGGATTATCCATACGGATTAGCAAGATTTTCGTTACACACACACACACACACACACACACACATATATATATATATATATATATATATATATATATATATATATACACACACACACACAAAACACACACACACATATATATATATATATATATTCAGTTGCATGGATCTGATCATTTCTGTCATGTCATTTTCGAATTTTAGCTTTTCCTTTCCTTACACTTAGGTGGACATTACTGAGCACTCTCTACTAAGTATCGCGTGCATATATATATATATATATATATATATATACGTACTGCTCTTCAACCGAATTGAATTGAGCTCTCCAAGCCAGTGACGTATTTCGCATAGAAAACGTTAAAACTTCCCTTCCACTCTGACGAGCGAAGATAGCCCTAGGGGTAGCATCTCTGATTGATTATTATTGGCCGGGTTTCGATACCAGCTCGAAGCAACCAGATATCTACTTCATTGAAGACATGCGATACAGGGAATCAGTCTTTCTGAGGATATATATATATATATATATATATATATATATATATATATATAGAAAGAAACAGTAAGATATAAAATCCGGTGTTCTTATAGATATTTTATTTTTACAAAATAGTGCTCAATGTAAATTTACAGAGCATTAATATTATAAATTAATTGATTTAAAATATGAAAGATTTTTCGCTACACAGTTCCAACCATGTTTCAAAAATAGAAGCTAAAAAAAACCCTAATTTTATTTTTGCAATTAAATTAAAAAGCATTAGTTCTATTTCATCTTCAAGCGAATTGGAACTGTGTAGCGGAAATAACCATATTTTAAATCAATTAATTTATAATATATATATATATATATATATATATATATGCAGATATGTAGAAAAATAGGAAAGTACACGTTAGGTAAATAATCCGGAGTTCTTTAGTCTTTTTGCTTTTATTTAAAAAAAAAAAACAGTGCTCCATACAGAAGTAGAGTTTAAATTATAATTATTTAAAAAAAAATAAGATTCCTTCGCTACATAAGAGTTCTTATGTTTCAAAAACATGAGCCAAAAACGTCAATATAATTATTAAAATTAAATTGAATTAAAGTATCAAGCCCTGTTTCATCCTCAAGCGAAAATTTAGGAATCTAGGTAGAAAGGGAGAGTAAGGTGACGGGCATACAGAGGAAGAAATTGACAGAGTGTTACTGGGAGGGAAAGAGAGACATTGGAATATAGGTTTATCGTGAGTGAATGTTCTTCATTAATTTTATATACCATTAATCGATATCTCAAGTCGGCTGATATAAATGTCATTTTAATTGCCTGCAAACTATTGACGAATTCTAGTCCATAAAAGTACACCTGATGTCAGAGTAAATAAAGTCATATAATATGTTTGTTTGTATATTTGCATTCGTCAAAGTCAGGTTTGAAGATTCGATGAAGATACCGATCCGGTAACAATGAAATTCGATTATCGGAAATCTTGACCCATAATTAGTGCTGTAGATTAAGTTTATTTACGTTGAAAACAAATTGCGGGAAAAGGAATTACCTGATTGAAAGAGAAACGTCCAGAAATAATTCAAATATTATGACATATTAAGTAATTTTTGTTTACTTCAATGGATGGATATATATATATATATATATATATATATATATATATATATATATATATATATATATATGTGTGTGTGTGTGTGTGTGTGTATAGATGTATATATAGATGTATATATATGTGTGTATATACATGTATATATATGCATCTATGTATATATATATGTATACATATATATATATATCTATATCTATCTATATATATATATATGTACATATATGTATGTATATATGTATGTACATATGTATATATATGTGTATATATATATATATATATATATATATGTATATATATATGTATATATATATTTATATATATAAATATGCATATATATATGTGTGTATATATAAGTATATATATATGTATATATATGTGTATATATATGTATATTGTGTATATATATGTATTGTGCTGCCAAATTCAGTGTCGACTGGTTCACCGTGTTGGCCCGGTCACGCTCCGTATTTTATCTTAAGGTTCTGGAGGCGCTTTACATCGGGTCCCGCAAGCCTTCTTTGTGCAAACAACGTGAGTGTTTGCTGGGACTCGCTGTCATCTGCCTCTAGTTCCTTCTTGCATATATACAGGTATATATATGTACATATATGTATTTTTTTTTTCCACCTATTCTGATTGTACCTTTCTTTGTTTTAATTTTGAATCTCCCGTGGAAGCCTGATCAGCGGGAGCGAAACCGGTTGCTTCCCTACCCCTTGTTGTTGAGTGTTTTTTTTTTTATTATTTAATATTGTTTTAATATGTCTTGTAATATTAAATTTTACACTTTTATTTCGATCATTAAATTTTGTACCTACAAAAATATCTTTAAATATGTATATATATGTATATATATATATATGTACATATATGTATATATGTATATATATATGCATATGTCTATATATATTACGTATATATATATATATATGAATTCAAGGAATTTCCCATCAATACTAGAAAGAGCGATAACAGTTTCTTTTTCGTTTCGATTCTCTAAAAACCTGGTCGCTGCTCACACGTTCTGCACATGGTATCCTCAGCATCCTTCTGTAGAGCCACATTTCTCTTGCTTCGAGTCTCTACTTCCTCTTTGAAGAGATTGTCCAGAATTCACAGCCATAAAGGAGGACATATATCCCATAACAGTTCAGTACTCTTTTCTTTGTTTATAACGAAATTTTTCTGTCTCTTAATACTCTGCTTAGCTTTTGGAATGCATCTTTTGTCATCCCAATATGTCTTCGGTCGCACTTTCCATCCTGTGTGAGAACGCTTCCCAGATATTAAATTTCTGTACCTGCTTCAAATCAACTTTTCACGTATTGTAGCCATTTTAAAAGTCGAGATTAATTATAACAATTTAAATTCATATAGAAAAAAAAAAAACGAAACAAAAAGAAGCATTTAAACAAATTTAAAAAAAAAAAACAATTATTTCAATAATTTTTAAACTTTTCTTATCCTATAATATGTTAAATGTCTAAGATTTTCTTTTTTTTTTAAATTTTCGAAATCCGTTCTCTCTCTTTGAATAAACTGTATTGCGGCCCTGTTTCAAAATAATGTAAGGGCCTAAAGTATCGCAATGATTTGCAAATTGGTCTCGCAGACAAATTCATTCAGGTAGTAAGTTGGATTCTTGCACATTTTTCAACTACCTTGAACGAGACTGTGTTGATAATATTTAGTACTTTATATAGTTATATATTCGGTCTATCTCTCTCCATTTCTCTCTATCACACAAACACACACACACACACACACACACACACACACACACACACACACACACACATATATATATATATATATATATATATATATATATATATATATATATATATATATATTTCAACGTTATTTTTTACTGGCTACCGATACTGTAGTAGACATTCCCTTTATTTTTTTAAACAGTTTATTTATTTTCGTCTACCGGAATGAATATTCGATAAACATATTAAAGCAAAAAAGTATCATTTTGCATGATTTAAACCGGTGCACCCAACCTTTGCAGGAGAAACCGGCGTTAGATCCGACTCGGTCATTAAGGCCATGATCGTTCAAGGAAGCGCATACATCTCGTTTTTTTTTTTTTTTAGATATCTGGATGTTCATAAATGCATTGTTTCGTATTCAAAACTCAAACGAAGCAATTTCTAAAGAATTAATGATTTTTTTTATTTATTAATTCGACAGATGTTTATCCCTTCCAACATTATTTTTAGTAGTTACTCATATTTGAGCAGACACATTATATTTATTTGCGTTTAAATTCTGGTCTGAATATTCGAGAAACAATAAACAAAATGTCTACGAAAATGTAGGTGTCAAGTATAAACAACGTTTAAATGGATAAATGTGTATCGAGTTAATAAAAAAAAACTATTATTTCTTTAGAAAATGTTATTTTTTGTGGATACTCATATTTGAATAGACGCTCCTTTTTTATTTTTACAATCAAACATGACACAGTGTGCATGTAGTAGTTCCTATGCCCTTTCCACGAAGTGATTCCTTGTAGATTGACCAAAGATTCTCGACTGGAGTTAAATCAGGAGAGTACTTTCATTTGCTCACTGGTAAGGCTTGCCAGTTTGGTCGTGCAGTGTTACAATTTTTTTTTCTCTTTAATTTATTTAACCCTCATTTGTCGTGCACAGCGAGAGAGTCCATATATATATATATATATATATATATATATATATATATATATATATATATATATAGTGGAATCAGCGGTTTTTCAATCTGCTTGTCTGAATCGTCTTCAAGAAGCGAGACCAAGATCTAAAAAGGTCAGCCAATCTAACAGTGACCTCATCCCACAATCTGCCTTTTGCAAATAATAAGTGCCGCTTAAAATTATCACCCAAAATTCATAACTGAATGAATTGGTTAAGTTATCAGGTCCTCATACGTCGAAACCGACGGTAGAGCTCATTATATATATATAGTTTTTAATTTTAATATCAAATACTATCATATAATTTAATAATTATTGGTTAGAATAAATTCTTTTTTTAATTTTACCCGTATTTTAACGATCTGAATCTATAACATGACTTCGTTGTCAGGCTTTTTGAATTTTCCTATACTTGTATTTTGATTGATAATTCTAGCTTTTGGAACAACCTTTTCCCCTTGCGAAGGATCGTTAATTAATTTGAAACTTTTAAAACCATTTGTTTTGCATTCAACATCATCACTTGATAAAACACCGGGAGTGTTGAAACAAAATGGATAATTTTGTATTGATTTTATAACATGTTTCTAAATAAGTAATTATATATATATATATATATATATATATATATATATATATATTTATTAAAGACATATTTTATGTTTAACGTTGTTATTTTATAGATACAAGTATTTAAGCAAATGCTCTGTTTATGATAAACAGTATTAAATAACATTTACCGGCCTGAATGTCCGAGAAATTTTCATAGAAAATTTTCGTTCTTTGACAGGATTCGAACCTATGAAAACTTCTTTCTTTTAAATATTTAAAAATATTTTTAGGTTAATCTGATTTAAAAAATATTTTAAGTGAATAAGATTTAAAAATACGAGTTATTATTTTTAAGTTAATCTCATTTAAAATTCACGTTTATCCCGAAAGTTTTATTGCTATTAAATCCTGTAAATAATCAGTAAAACATTAAACATGAACTTGCAGACCAGATCACTGATGACACGAAACAATTGAAATATTAAACTGAATCATAATAAAATTAAATTTCCTTTCAATGGTCTGTTGAAATCAACTTCAATACTTTATCACCTGAACCATCAGTGACCCCACGGGTACGGGTCACGGTTAGTTAGTCTATATATATATATAATATATATATATATATATATATATATATATATATATATTTAGTTTATGAAAACTAGGAAATCCGTATGGGTAAACCCAAGGAGAATAAAATCCAGAGGGCTCAATGTAAATCCAGAACAAATAATTTAAATAGACTTTATTTCCAAAGGTTGATAAAAAAATGAAAAGAAATTTACACATTTTTGACGGGCCGTATTAAGCATATGTAAATTAACGAAGTGAGGAAATGAGGGGGGGGGGAGAAGACATGAGTGAGTTAGATGTAATTTAATATTTCTATTCTTTCATACCTAAAATTACTTGAAGAGGTCCAGACATTGACACATTTAAACGGTTAACTTAACGGAAGCTATATATTGATATAGAAGGGGTAGAGGAGAAAAACACCCATAAAAAGAAAAAGAGAGAAGGAAGTCATGAGAGAAGGTGTCACTAATTTTCTTTCGAAAAAAAAACGGCTAGAAAAAGACGCTGTCATTTTGTTTTACTTTGAAAGTGTTATTTTGGGGGTTCATAAAGATTAAAATGTTTGATATGAATTTGAATGTCTAAACTGTCTACAAATAATTTAATTTGATGTTTGTTAGTGATTTAAATTTTTTAAAAATTTTGGGGATTTTCTATGAAATAGTCGATTAGAAAAATATTCATAAAAAGTATATTAAAAGAATAAAATTTTGTTTTAAAATATAAGTTTACTTCTAGTAATCTTTTTTTTTATCTTTTTAAAAAAAATTATTATTGATTACTAAGTTGGCATCTCTATCCGTTGGAATTTTGTTCATGAATTTAACTCTTGACCGTTTCTAGATAGGCAACCTCTTTTACTTAAATTTTAGTTAAGTTAATATTTGAAGGTAATATTAAAGATTTTGCTCTGTCATATACTGTATACACACCCATGCAAATCTCACATATACATACATTCCTTTATATGTGCAATCACTCATACATGTACCATGTACCAATATACACAGATAACTTCATGTATTAACTAAATATCAATTTTTTCCAATTTAAATATTTTATCATCAATAATGATTATTAAAGGGTAATATATTTCAATTTAAATAAATTATCAATTTAAAAATACGTAAATATCGGCATCTCTGACAACAATGGATACTATAATATTTATTTTGTTATAAACAATACCCTGATGATGATATGGATATGTCGAAAGTACTTGTTAATAAAACAAATATGTATAAACACGCAGATTTTCTGTCGTCTTTCAGTAATGACATCAAAAAACTTATCCGCGAGTATGAAAGGATCATATCAAAAATAAGTCGACTGAATATGTCAAAACTGTACAACGAAGCATGTCTTTATATATATATATATATATATATATATATATATATATATATATATATATATATGCAAGTATAGGATTGTTGTATACGGATAAATTTCAATAAGCAAGAAATACTATTCTTAAAATAGTGTTCAATACAGATTAGAGCAAATATAATTTATTCGAAAATTATAACATAAAATTGTTATAAAATCACTACAAAAATAGCCATTTTGTTTCAGCACTTCTGCTTTCTTATCAAGTGATAGTGTTTTGAAACAATATGGTTATTTTGTAGTGATTTTATAGAATATTTATATTATTATTTCCGAATAAATTATATATATATATATATATATATATATATATATATATATATATATAATTCACACACACACACACACACACACACACACACACACATATATATATATATATTTGTGTGTGTGTGTGTTTTGGACATAACCATTATAAAAGATTCACTTTATCCTTTATTGTGGCCTCGCTGTTCGCCAGTTATTGTTTATGGCATTATTTTGTCTCTTGGGAGAAAAAGTCTTTCATAAAGAATATGACCATCTTTGTTGGGTCACCGTTGGTCGCCACAAAGTCAGTAATGTAACACAGACAATGGAAGAGGTTTGTGCTCTCTGCGCGGGCGGAATGGCGTTGCGCAAAATGCTAACGATAGGTCGAACGCTAAACAATGACGATTACCTCGCAACGAACGCATCAAAAACACTTCAAACCTAATCAAAATTGAGTTAACTTTGCATCAGAAACAGGAATCTAACACATAAAACATTAAATATGGCCCGAAAATAGATACGTCCCGAGATTAAAATCAAAGATTATACGAACTTAAAGGGGGCTTAAAATGAAACAACACATTCAATTCATTTGTGTTCCGCCGACATTTTTCTCGGTTGCAATTTTGAAATGGAAAACGCCGCATTAATAAAATGTTAATAAAATTATTCACACTCACTTAGGTGCGTTGAATTAGTGAAGATAAGTGAGTACCCTACCATTACTTACTTCAAGTCATCGTCTTATCCTGCTAAATTAATACCAAAAACCTGTGAGATATTTAAACCAAAAAAACAAAACTATTGTGGGCACTTCGATGAGGTGTAATGGTTAACAAATTTTCTCTTGCTGAGTAGGACGTTCGATCCTCACTGGGCGCTCCGTACTTTCGGCCTTGTGCCACATCTAAGCTACCTTTAGCAAATCGCTAAATCAAAACTTAGGTGAAACTTCTTGTAGCATTGCGAATATAGAATGAAAGAGAGTAGTTTAATCATCATTATCATCACCATCATCAGCAACATCATCATCTTCATCATCATCACCATTGCCATCATCATCCTCATTATCATCATAGTCATCATCATTACCCTCATCCCTATCATCATCATCATCATCATCATCAGTCTCTCAATTGCCTCGATCGTCGGAGAGACATGAGGGCAGAAGAAGCAGACATTGATTTTTCTTCCTCAAGATACTTTCAGTGGGTTTTTTAGATAGCTGGGCGGCGCACATCACCTCCACAACTTCCTGGCCGGTAGCCGAAGACCACGGAACATGTTATGGGTACACTAGTCGCTCAGGTTTTGAATTCAGAGTCACCTTCCCTTACCCGGTTGTCACTCAAGCCAGTCTGTCCTGCTATTTACCTAAAGCTAGTAGGAGAAGTTAGATTCAGACCTTTCACAAGTAATTTAAGGTTAAGGACTAAGAAGAAAAGATAATCCCCTAACTAATAAACAACAAAAATGGTCGTTGAAAATATGTCCCATTTTAGCAATATGATATATTTGACAGGGTCAGTTTACGGTCACAAGTCCTCAAAAAAGTAAAAGAAGCAGGATGTGGTGAATTTTTTCAATGGTCCGTGAATTGACTAATCAGCATTTTGATAGAAGGAGAAATTTCATGGTTAAAAAGTGAGTTCCTCCATACAAAATTCTTGAGATTTTGCCTTGGCAGTGAGAAGATGCTATAGAAAAAGGCTGGAGGAGGGAAGTTTGAAGTGTGGTCGGAAATATTTCCTTGCTGAAAATATTTCGCTGATACAAAACCGACACATTGTGTCACTTATTACAAGAAAACCTTAAAAAAAAAACCAGCGAAAAGATTTTTGACTTTCTATGCGAAATAGAAACATTGCGACATTCGGGAGAGTACCGATGCGACGACCGTAGATCACCAAACACTCATTCAAGTCAAATGACAATGCCACGTAATGACACAGTTAAAATAAAATAAAGCATCAAAATATTTCATTTTGAGTATGTGTCCACTCCAAATTCTGAATTCAATTTAATATTTAAGACAGTTTGTATGTATGTATGTTTGTGTGTGTGGCTTTACGCACATATTACGTAAAACCATGAGATTAGATCAATTCAATTTGGCATTTATCTGAACGCCCTTTCGAACCGAATATATGGCACATGGCCGAGTGATAATCAGAATCCACCGCGTACATAAGATTAGGGATAAATGCTTTCCCTGTTTCCTCAGTATTCCGTACATTAGGACGCCTTATGGATAAAAGGTTTCACTCTGATTATCCGAGAAATTCAAAGTAATAGTGAATAGCACAAACAGTAACACATGTGTAAACATTACCATGAATGAGAATTCACTGGAGGAAGTGTCCAGTTTTAAATACTTAGGAGCAATCATGTCTAAAGATGGTACCTGCAACTCGGAAATCCGCACACATATTACCGCAGCCATGGCAGCGATAGCCAAATTGACAATAATATGGAGGAGCAAAATCAACTTTCAAAGTACAGACTGTACAAATCGCTGGTTGTCTCTCATATATGGATGTGAAATGTGAAATGTCAGTTATCAGTTATCTTCTGTTAATTTCTCTCTGAAAGTTCCCCCACTGCTTTAGTCGGGTATTGAACTCACACTCTTTGGGTCTTGTCACTGGAACTAACTAGGGCCTTTATCCACTGTGCCATGTGTCCTTGAGGAAAATTATCAGGAGATAACTGATAACTAACATCCATTAAACATGGCACGTGGATCTAGAACAGTCTACCCCAGTGAGCGAAATAAAGAGTTCAGTTCAACATTCCAACCGCCTGAAGAAGGCCGGAGCGTACAACGGCCGAAACGTTGTAATAAATATGACGATAAAAGTGAGGACAATAATGTAAATAATGTACATAATACCTCATCTCAGAAATATAGACAGTTAAGTACTTCCTTGCTATATACGTAGTTGACTATATTTTTGGCCGAAATAAATGGCTTAAAGAATTTTAAGTTTTTGCTTATTATAATCTTGATGAAGCCCTGATTTATTTTCGACTAATGTCTGTCTAAACTGTGAATGTAGACATGAGTGTTCCTTTAAATGTTCTTTGAACTATGCTCATGGAAGTGAAACGTAAACCTTGTTGCCGGCGTTGATGTTTTCTACAGCCGCCAAGAAATGAATTCGTCATCTTGACAAATCGACCATGGTGACTCAACAAATGAAGAAAGTTTAAACAACTTATCTTTCGACTGACTTTCGCGTTTACACTGTTCGTCAGAAGTCATATCCGGGCCTTATAAGCGCTATAAATCGCGAACATTATCTTTAAACTTTTCTTCATGTGTTGAGTATTGATGTGTCAGTTTTCTTATTAAACACGTCTTTAGAAAAAATGTGTTCTTTAAACACGTTACATCCTATTAATTTAATGTTTCGTTTGGCGAGTTGAAGTGTTTCAGTGTTTATCATTATTAGTAGCGTTCTTCTTCTTCTTCTTCTTCTTCTTATTATTATTATTATTATTAGTAGTAGTAGTAGTAGTATTTCGGCGGGGGGTTTAGCCAGTCACGTGAGATTACAGCAGACATGTCAGGTGAAAATTTCTATGAATTCAACCCTACCGAAAAAATCTGCAGGTTACACTTGTGAGTTTTGTGACAAGCTTTGAAAGTTTGTTGCGGGACTCAAATATCATATGATTGTACACAGGGACAGACAAGTTTCCCAAATAGCTAACACAGACAAACTTTATGTTTGCCAAGTGTGTAAGAGAGATTGTAAAAGTGAGGCTGGTTGTAAGAATCACTTAATGGTCGCAAACAGAGCGTTAGCTCCAGTATAAATGATGGAAATAATAAAAAAATGATTGAAAAAAACATACAAGAAAAAAACATACCAAGTGAAGAAATAGAAATGACACTCATCATGTATGTTTGTGATTTCTAAAAAAAGTAATGGATTCTTTATTTATTAACCTGACAGATTTTATCACTTTAAACAATATTCTTAGTGGATACTCATATTTGAGTAGACGCCCCGTTTATTTATTTAACTGTATATTCATTTATTTTTGCCTACCGGACTGATGGTAATAAATAAAAGTACTGTTTAACAAATACACTGAACATCTACACATATATGAGTATCCGTTAACTTTTAAAGGGATATCTATGTTTTTTCCAGAAATTTTAGTTTTGACTTTGGTTTGAAAGCATGCCGACAATTAGCCCCAATGGCATTTATAAAAAAAAGTATGACACCTTGGAACTCACAGAACAAGTTGATGCCATAAAGGCACAATGATGGACTCCATTGTGTGTAACTTAAGGTAGAGACAAATTAATTACAATTAATTTTTTTCTGTTTCAATACGGAGTTATCATTATTTATGCAACATATAATCAGACTATTATGTTTATCTTTGCAGTTGTTAAACAGAACAACAGACACATACATACAGGTGTACGCATTTTAGTTCACACCAACATATCCATATAAGCAATCCGAGGCTAGGCTCAGATACATATCCGTGTGTTCGGGCATGCATATATACGCAGTTGAAATTCTATTTCGGTGTCGGGGCCTTAGCTTTTTATGTGCGGTGATGTTCATTTCAACAAGGAGCGGCTAAGGGTGTTTTTGACGCTTTTCAGATACAACGGATGGGCCGTCAGAGAAACTTATACTCCTCCCCACACACATACATACATATGTAGACGCGCATATGCATTATCATTGGCCTGGGCCTTTTCACCACCATTTTGGTTCAGATGGGTTCTGTTTGTGGTCATGTTGATGATGATGTTTGTATTTTTAACGATAACTGATTGTGTGTTGTTGAATGTTGTGAATGCAAATTGCAGTCCGTGAACATCGGGGCCCTAAATTACCATCCAAATAACTAGAAATGTAGATTATAAACCAAGCTTACATTTCCGTCCCTTGAGACATGTTTTGCGACGCAGGAAAGAAGACATGTCGACTCTTGGCAGGCAGCTCAGCTTTAGATAAAACTCACCCGGCAAAGGAATAGCATTCGAATTTTCTCTTAACCAGCAACTGCCTTCATTTCTTAAAGTTCAACCAGAGAATTACGTCCGACTTAAATCAGCCGAGAGGATATTTTATCTACTAGTGAAGGTCGACAAGGAGATATCTTGGTCGTCCATCACAGATGACAGGACAAAGGTATAGATTTCCCATATATTTGGCACGCGTACAACCAAAGCGACAGTTCCGAGAGCGTTTGTGACATTTTCCGACGCCTTTCCACCCGAGTCCCAACAAACCGGTCAAGCCGAAGTGTGGCGATGGAAGAACACAGAGGATTGCAGTGGTCGACTCGCAGAGGCAGCCTCAACCGTACGTGACATTATGAAAATGGGCGAAATAGTTTAGCACACGGACCAACACAAGATCGACGATGACTGCTACCAGCACCGGAGAGAATCGACCGATAGCGACGTAATCCTTTAGACCAACTACCATAGTCCTATCGATCGGTTGAAATAGACGGATCGGTAGTTCATTCCCTAGACAAGATGAAAAACCGGAGGATGAGTAAATATAATCATAAGAGATTTATAACCAACAAAAGAAAACGGTAGTTAGTCGCTATTGCTAGATGTCAACTTGGCTGTTTCCTATTTATTTTCGAAATCCCAGGAACACTTCAAATATTTTAATTAATCCCTCTTCTTAACGTAGACATGTTTTTACCGAAAGTGTCTTTTTTCAGACACGGACGAATAAACACGTCTAAAACATAACATTCAAAAACCAGCCACAGACGTGTTTATACGTCGATTTTCATTATTTTTCATGCCCTTCTGAGCTTAAAACTCGTCCAATTGTCAACTTTTACGTATAGTAGAGGTGTTAGTGATCGCTCGGCGTTCAAGGTGTATCGTCTGAAAATGAAATGTTTTACCCAAAATAATTGACGGAGAAGAGATTAAGAGATATAGTGGGCAAGAACTGAAGAACACTTCAACACTGAGTCCAGAAAGCACTTCAGATCTTAGACGTGGAAGAAGAGACCTCTGAGTGAGAGCGTTACTGGTTTGTGGGATCAGACACCCAAGAGACGATCAGTTTTTCACCCATTTTATGTTAGAGAAAAAAGACTACACGTATTTAAATATACATGCGATGTGATCCGGAACTGAAGATCAAAACACCTACTCAGATTTTTTATATTTAAATTTGAAAGAACTATAAGTTTTTAACGGTTCTATGCATTTATAACCCTTTGCAAATTCATGAAAAGTTGAGGTATCAAGCGAAATAACATTTATTCTAACAGCTGATTTGTTGCAGTGCCAATATAAAGTATTCACTCTAAGACACAAAATAGTTGGCTTTATACACAGTCACCTCGGCTCGTCAAAGGAGCTAGGTGCCACGTGAACTAACCTCAAAACCACTAAGTGAAGAATCGGTTATCTCATTACCATAACGTTATTATTAGTTGATACCCATGTTTTTTATACCTATGTCTACCAGCCTGCGCAGTCACGAAATTTACTAAAGGAATGGCAGAGCTGTGTTCGAACACATGTCCCCTTTGTCGGAGAAACAAGCATCTCATCCGGTAAGAGTAAAACCACAGCACTATTTAAATAATGTCCCAATAAATATAGTGTTCACTCTAAAACGCAGAAAACTTGGCTTTGTATACGGTGTCACCTCGGCTCATCAAAGGAGCTAGGTGCCTCGTGAACTAACCTCACAACAACTAAGTGAAGAATCGGTTATATCATAACTATAAGCGTTATTTTTAGTACATACTTATGTTTTTATATTTATGTCTACCAGCCTGCGCTTTCAAGAAATTTTCTAAAGGAATGGCAGAGATGTGTTCGAACCCATGTCCTGTTTATCGGAGAAACAACCATTCGATCCGGTAGGCGTTAGACTACAGCACTATTTAAACAATGTTCCAATATATAGAGTATAGAGTTAACTGTTAAACGCAAAAAACTTGGCTTTGTACACGGTGTCACCTCAGCTCCTCAAAAGAGCTAGGTGCCACGTGAACTAACCTCAAAACCACTAAGTGAAGAATCGGTTATCTCATTACTATAAGCGTTATTTTTAGTAGATGCCTATGTTTTTTATATTTATGTCTACCAGACTGCGCATTCAAGAAATTTTCTAAAGAAATGGCAGAGATGTGTTCGAAGCCATGTCCCCTTTGTCGGACAAACAACCATTTGATCCGGTAGGCGCTAGACGAGAGCGCTTTTAAAACAATGCACGTCCTCTCGTTCAGATCTCCGCTAAAGCCCATATCGGTTCGATTTCTCTTTCAAAGCGTAAACAAAGCAATTTTAAAGAAACTACTAGATTTTGTTTTATTTTTAGTCCGACATTATTTCTCATTTCTCCAAATTTTAGTGGATACCCATCTTTGAGAAGACGTCCTGTTTTTGAAATAATGTGAAATGCATCTACCGGCCAGCACATTCGAGCGAAATAATTGGTTATGATAATAATAACGGTAAGGTAATATTAGCCGTTTCCCTATAAGGAAACATTCGGCATTCATTAACCGAGCAGCCAGCACTGTTTTCGGTTAAAGTTTATAAAATCTTTCTCTTAAAAAAAAAGTATTTTAGGAAAATAGTTTTCTCAAGCCCAGTAGCTGTTATCGCTGTTTCGAATATTGATGGAAAACAGAATCTTCTACTTGATGTGGTGTATGACTTTTAACATCTTGATTATGTCATTATTTTCTCTTCGCGTTATATGTGCTATTCATTTTAGTTGTTGCTGCTGTTGGTAGTCCTCAAGTGATGTGGTTTCTTTTATTTGGCATAGTTCTTTATAAATCTGTAGCGCCAGTCCACAATATTCCAAGAAGGATAATCTTTGTCAAGACCCTCAGGTTTTATCGCTCAAATCATTTTCAGTAATCTAATGACCATTTTTGGGAATAATTTTGTTATGCCAATAGGATTCAGAGACCAAATAAAAGACCATACCTTGCCGTCATTTGCAAAGTCCGCAAACGAGGAAATTGAAAACCGAAAGGTTAGTAAGAAAATTTATTATCTGTCTATATTTCTGAGATGAGGTATTATGTACACTATTTACATTATTCGGACTATTGTTCCCATCTTTGTTGCCATATTTATTACAACGTTTCGGCCGTTGTACGCTCCGACCTTCTTCAGGTGGTTGGAGTGTTGAACTGAACCCTTTATTTGGCTCACTGAGGTAGACTGTTCTAGTTCCACGTGCCATGTTTAATGGATGTCAGTTATCAGTTATTTCTTGTTAATTTCTCCTTGAATGTTCTCCACTGTCTTAACCGGGTATTGAACTCACACTCTTTGGGTCCTGTCACTGGATTTAACCAACGCCTTTATCCACTGTGTCATGTGTCCTTGAAAAGTGTGAGTTCAATACCCGGTTAAAGCAGTTGAGAACTTGGAGTGGGGAATTAGCAGGAGATAACTAATAACTAGCATCGATTAAACATGGCACGTGGAACTAGAACAGTCTACCCCAATGAGCGAAATAAAGAGTTCAGTTCGACATTCCAACTATATAAAGAAGGCCGGGACGTACAACGACCGAAACGTTGTAATAAATATGGCGACAAAGATGAGAACAATAGACTGAAGAAAATTTATTTCTACGATTTTATCTTCAGTTAGAAGTTAGTTTAACAATTGGCTACCTTCAAAATATTCTTAATTCAGAATATTGCTCTAAATTGCTTTGCCAATTAATTGATTGATTAAGTCGTTTTGTGCGCCTTCTTTGTGCATTATTTAAATCTGGAATGTATTTTAGATTGTAGGAGGTTGCTTATGATACCAGCTCTTCCCAAGTAATCTGCCATCTAAGCATTGACCAACCCGACACTGCTTAAGTATGGCGATCAAACGAGAAACGGTATGTTCAACGTGATTGTGACGTCATCCATGTGAAGTGAAGTCAGTAATTTCCGTTTTGAGGAAGGAACAGAATTGACGAATGTTTTGTCTTATCTTCTAATCATATCATCGTATAAATTTTGATTGTTTTTTTCTTTTTTTAAACCATTTCACCCCTAGCAAAGCAATAAAGCCATTGATGCAAGGGGTTACTAGTGTTAGAGAATATGAAAAAAATATTAACGAGAGAGAGAGAGAGAGAGAGCGCAATAAAAGAAGAAGTATTATTTAGACTGAGGATAACGATTAATATTGCATTTAAATGTTTGAAGATCAGACTGGGAAACAAGAAGCCTACTTGATGTAGGCCTCCGTATTAAGTCTGTGGAAAGATGAATGGACGCATAACGTCGCCATCACTAGTGATCACTCTAGATACCTTCGTAATCAGCAATAGACTCATCCAACTCTTTTCGAATCCTCTGCACGTTTCTCAGATTGACACCCAAATAATCTGAAATGTTCGTATTGGAGCTTTCCGGTGCGAACGTCAAGAAGTACAACATGACGTTTCTAAATTTCTGGCGAATTGAATTGTGTCATGGCGTTCTTTCTCTCACAGACGGTGCCCAACTGAACCTAATATACTGGGCAGACGACAAAATCAAAAACAATCCGCATGCATGAAATTAAAAATATAAAATGACGACAATTTATCCATCGCACAGTCTACACACAAATATATATGTGTGTGTGTGTATATATATATATATATGTGTGTGTGTGTCTATATATATATATATATATATATATATATATATATATATATATATATATATATATATTATAATTAAATAATTCATCGAGTCTAGAAGAAACCTCAACAGAATGCAGAAAGCAGTGAACATGCGTTTCGTCCTATATTTGGGACTCATCAGCAGTGCGCATTCACAACCGAGAATTGAAACGGCCGTCCAGTGCTGTCTGCATTTTGTTGAGGTTTCTTCTAGACTCGATGAATTACTTAATTATAATTATCTCAAATCCTCCTAATTTCTATCATTTGTATATCCTTGCTTGAACCGGCTTCTAATGCTCTGGACTGAACGGCTTGGTGATAGTAGTCGTGTCCCGTGGAGTCACAGTCCTATGGGTAAAAGAGAAACTCGGGTTAGTTCCACCACGGAATATGTGATCGAGCGGCGCTATATCGAGTCTTATTCGCTACCTCTTCGTCACCGAGCCCCGTTGGTACAATTGGTATGACGTTTCTCCGATCACGTAACTCTTCCGGGTTTCAATTCTCGATAGTGAATGCGCACTGCTGATGAGTCCCAAATATAGGACGAAACGGCCGTCCATTGCATTCGAATGCATTTTCTTCAGTTGGCTATTTCTTTCTTATATTGAAAATTTTCGGCAAACTCAATAAAAACAAGTAGTCGTTAAATTGTATTACTTTTGTATACGTAGATTATATTTGTGATGAAGGAAATTGACTATGATGATTATTTTCAAAAATAAATTATTTAACGCCAAAAAATTCTTAATGTCATGCGGCAAGTGGCACAGGTGGGAAGACTTCTTCAATACTATTATATGACGTTTGAAAAGTAACAGCACTGGGTGTTCTGTGTGAACTCTGGTCAAAAGATTGATAAGCGAACTGTGTTTTCATAATATAACTGCAATTTTAGCTTTTTCTGTAACCATTACGTTTTTTCACGTGCTTTTGTGGCAGGAAAAATCATGGATACTTCACCTCGACAATGCACCTACTCACAACGCCCTGTGCATCCAGCAGTTCGTGCCCGAGAAGACATCGCCGTATTGAAACAACCTTCTTGTTCACCTAATCATGTTCCGTATGACTTTTTAATTTTCCCCAAACTCAAGGGGGCCGTCAATAGGACCCGTTTTGAAGGCGTAGAAGCCATCCAGATGGCCGTAACGGTGGAGCTGAGAGGACATCTAAGATGAATCCCGCCGACAGTGCATAGATGCCTGGCAGAGAAGGATAGAAATGCATTAGACTCGAGGGGGAATACTTTGAAGAGGAAAACATAGTTTGTTGTTTTGAATTGAGATAAATTGTTTTTGACATTAATCTCGTCTTTTTTTTTTTTTTTAGAAAACCTCGTACATCGATACCAGAGCCATCTGTAGGCATAAACGTGTGAGAACTTCAATTAGTTCTATCTTAACTGCACGCTTAACTGCACGCGAACATTACAATTTTTAACTTTTCAAATAAAGGACCAATCGTAATTCTCATAATCATTACTTGCTACTACTTTCACTTTCACTTTTCAGCTCACTTAGTGAACAACATTGAGTGACTCTCTAGCCTTGAAGCGGGCGTATTTTAATAAAAAGTAAATAAAGTTCACGATGCCAATGGCATTTGAACTTGTCCATACTAGTTCCATGTTCTTGCGCATGCAACCGCCACAGGCATTTATTAAATTAAACAGCAATCACAGTCATGTTTTGCTGCATTGACAGAAAACAAAAAAAAAATGTCCGCTATTCCTGAATTAAGAGTAAAAAAAAAGATTCAATACGGCTGCAAAGATCCTCGGCCATAATATTTCAGACATTACTATTTTTACTGTTCGCCCGGCTGAAGCAATAAAGCGAAAACAAACGACAAAGGAGATCAAAGTGTCTGCATTTAACGATCCACCTGATTATGTTGTAATCTGGAACAGCAAATCGTCACTGAAAGCTGCCATCAGGAATGTCGGAACTCTGGAAGACTGGGTTGCTATTCTTGTAACCGGAAAACATTTTGGAATAGTTGCTTGGAAAGCTCGCTACCCAGGATGTAACTGGCAAAGAAATCGTTCGAATTGTCATTCATGAGTTGAATCAATTTCGATATACGTGACCGTATCATTGGTCTCTCGTTCGACATGACTGCGGCAAATACAGGACCGATTCATGGTGTCGGGTGTTAGGGAAAAAGGTTGGGTAGAATTTAATTTGAATTCTTTGCCACCATGACATCTACAAACTTTACTTTTTCAGCATCACTGAAGTGTGATTTGTTGTACAATATTTCTTAATAACAATATATTTGAAAAGTTCCAAAAACATTGTATTTCAGTTGATAATAAAACCTATAGAGTATAGTTAACGAAGAAAATCCTGTCGGAATATGTTTAAAAAAACAACGTTTTAAAAAGATTGACTTGAGACATTCAAACTTTTTAATACGTTGGTTTGCTAAACATATAAAATATACAAACTATCTACAGGATTTACATTATTTGGACTATTGTCCTCATCTTTCTCGCCATGTACCTATACCTATAAAAAGAATACCCGCTCGGCCCGGTGGCTAGGATCAAAGTGTAGTATCTGCGCTTTGTGAGCTGCCGGGTCGGTTGTCTGTCGAACTCTCCGCTTGCAGAGAGGAACCCGGACGAAGCTCCGCCGAAGGGTGGGGTTTCGTTCGGGGAGGTTGACGGAACTAGCCCGCTTGGACGGGTTTCGATGGGTTTTATTTTTGGCTGGGTCTACGGGCTCAGACATACCCACATTAAAAAGGCCTTGTGCCACATTCAATTCCTGTGGGTGAATTGATAAATACCATCTTTCTCGCCATGTTTATCACAAAGATTTGGCCGTTGTACGCTCCGGCCTTCTTCAGGTGGGTAGTACAACGGCCGTAACGTTGTGATAAACATGACGACAAAGATGAGGACAATAGTTCGAATAATGTAAATAGTGTACATAATACCTCATCTCAAAAATATAGACCTATATCTACAGGATGACTATACAGAGAATTTTCAAGAGTCCTACCACATTCATGTTTCTTGGTATAAAATTGAATTACACTATTTACATTATTCGGACTATTGTCCTCATCTTTGTTGACATATTTATCCCAATGTTTCGGCCGTTATACTCTCCGGCCTTCTTCATGTAGTTGGAATGTCGAACTGAACCCTTTATTTCGCTCACTGGGGTATACTGTTCTAGTTCCACGTCCCATCTCTACTGGATGTCAATTATCTCCTGTTAATTCATCTCTCCAAGTTCTCCGCTGCCTAAACCAGGTATGTAATTCACAACTGTCCTTAAGGGCGCATGACACAGTGGATAAAGCCGTTGGTTAGATCCAATGACGGAACCAAAAGAGTTGTGAGTTCAATACCTGGTTAAAGTAATTTTGTTTTTTCTTTGTTTTGGGCTTTTTCTTTATTTTTTTATTTTTTTTGTTACCTCATTTTGTTTACCAAGAAAGTTGGTATCAAATAATTTTCGAACCCACGATGCCAACAGATTTAATGACAATCGAGTGAATATGATCTCGCCACGACAGAACATCTCCCCGTTGGTTTTGACTTTCCGTAACAAAACGAGGTAACAAAAAATAAATAAAATAAAATAAAATAAAATAAAAAATAAAAAAATAAAGAAAAACCCAAAACAAAGAAAAAACAAAATTACTTCTAATCAATTGACATTAAGTTTCAAAACTGAATTATCAACGTTTTATTTTTGTTTTTGTTTGCTGAATTGAAGAATAAAAATGTATTGACTACTGTTTCCATAGTTACAGTGATATGACTTTAGTTATAGGCGACTAATGTTCGTATGAAGAGTTATTTATTTATAAACGACAACACAGTCATTCCTCATTTAACAAGATATCTCTTTAAAGACCCCGGAGTTACGACTAGCTATAAAATCTCATAAAATAAACAAAGGCCATACAGTCACTATTATTAAACATTGTACGAACACTTTGATCCGGACACTTTTCTTTCCTCAAAATAATTGAAATCAATAAGTAAAATGAAAAGTAAATAGTCATTTACTTGTACTATATTAACACTATGCAAACCGAAGTAATATACATAATATAGAATTGTTTTGTGAATTTTGTTTATAAGGCTTACTGTTTAGAAATGAATTAGAAATGTTACAAATGATGCAAAAGTGACATTAGTCATACTAATCTGGTTAACAGTCACCAATTACACGTGTAGAATGACTGAAACACCAACTGGGTCAAATTCTTACTTGGCGACCAAATAGTTAGAACGCAATCCGCTTGTCGAGACACATGTGGCTCGCGAGACACATGCGGCTCGCGAGACACATGCGGCTCGCGAGACACATGCGGCTAGTGAGACATATGCAGCTCTTTGAGTTTTAATATGCGACACTTTGGCTCTTTTCAAAGCGGCTCATGAAAATATGTTGGCTGAGATCCTTTTTGTTATCACAGTTAAAAGGTAAATAAGAAAAATGTCAAGCCTTATAATTATTTACTGAGTATGAATTGAGACCCCATTAGATTAAAATGTAAATTTAATGTCAATGTGCATGTAACAAAACGTACGTGCATATTCTGTTCGTATCTTGTGGCTCTCAAACATCTGAACTTTATCGTATGTGGCTCTTACATTAAGCAAATTTAACTCCCCCCGATAAGTGTTTTACTTTATAAACCAATCAAAGACTGTTTATGCATTTGCAACAAGTACTCCATCAACTACTTGTCAAGTTTCATCAAGTATTCAACTCTGATTTTTAAATTTTCATCATAAGATACCTAATATGAATCCACTCTCTTTTGGCTGGACTGAGGATGGGCAGACTGCCTCATCTGCATAGGGGTAAGACACCATTCTCACACAACGGTGTCCACTTTCCGGGTGGATGTTGATATTTGAATCGAATTTAGATCAGCGATATTATTACGTTTGGGGGCAAAATTAATTAACTGTTAATTCATTGTGACTTACTTTAATTCGGCATTAAATACTTAAGAAGGGTTAATGTCTTTAAATCAATCAACCTAATCCAACCTAATATAAAACGCTCAAATCGAACGACCGTTACATATAAAAATTTCTGAAGTTTTAAATATGAAATTTAATTTTCCCATTCTACTTTGAAAACCATGATCTCGAATAGAAAGACATGTGAACCTAAATTTACACTTTTGAAAAACTCAAATACTCCTATCCATCAAATATAATATTTAAAATAATATTAATAATACTAATAATAATAATAACAACAAGAACAAAGAACACTCAAAGCAAATCACCCAGACATTATTATTAGAGACCACAAACCAAAAAAAAAAAAAAGAAAAAAAAGGCTCCTTATTGATGTAGCAGTCCCAGCAGACTGCAATGTATCTTTGAAGATCTTCAAAAAGCTGTCAAAATACAAGGACCTTGAAATCGAAATCTCAAAAATGTGGCACATGGGAACATCAACAATCCCTGTTGTAGTTGGAGCCCTTGGTTGGAAAAGATTCCAAAAGACTCATTGAAGGGATTCCTGGCAGCCCACGACTTAAAGAAATACAAAAAATTGTTCTCATGAATACAGCCCAAACCTTAATTGATTTATGTAAAATATGTGTTTTTTTAATTGCTCAGTGAAAAATGCCCTGATGCCTGATCTTAGGTATCTAGGCAGGACCCGGAAAGAAATGAGTACACACCAGCACACCAGAAACCAAAGAATAATAATAATAATAATAATAATAATAATAATAATAATAATTTTTTTTTTGTCAGTGGAAAGTGTCATGACGCCATTTCTAACCTTAGGTCCCTAGGCGGGACCCGTAAAGAAATGTGTAAACGCCAGAAATCAAAGAAAATAAAAAAATAATAATAATGTATTTATTTTATGAATTGAATTTTTAATCTTTCTTACTACGATAAACATTATTTGCAATGGGTACACTTATTTAAGTTGCTAAGATTTATTCATAAACAGGGTAATCAATAACCAGACTAGTCGAATATAGTGGATATATTTTAGAAGGGATTATCGACTTAGACTGGTTGCCATTTCCTTACCGTGAGCTTAACCCTGTCCAAGGCCCGTGGGTCACACGAGGTGGAGGGTTAATTTCAGAGGCACTTTATACGGATAGGAGAGGAAGATAACTGTTAACACTAAACATGAACAGATTAAGATTGTAGTGCTCGGGGAAGGATCTTCTTTTCATAGAACCGTGGTTTGCATGAAGAAGCTGTTCGAGTGGAACTTATTTCTCGCCAATGGAATACGGAGGCAATGTGCACTTTTTAAGAAAAAAAGGGGGGCTCGTAACTCAAATATGTGTAAATAAAAATAAAGTTTAGTAACAACAAATAATGCCAGATGAAAAAGATCCTTTCAAAAAATTACTGTTGTTTACCTTTGGATTTCGATACTGAAGGTAGCAGTTGTAGGTGAATGGAACTCCCAACGAGAAATGCGGATCATTTAAATAGGGAATTCAAAACTGGCTCCATCAACGTGGTCTCCGTGGCAGAATTAATAAAGGCACTATTCGGCTATAGAAAGGGTTTCCCTGATGGAAAATGGGGTACAAGTTCGATTACTGTCGGAGGGACAATCTTTCTTCAGTAGAGATTCATAATATAGGACTGTTGTTCATTATTTACATTATTCGGACTATTGTCCTCATCTTTGTCGCCATTTTTATTAAAACGTTTCGGCCTTCATCAGGTGGTTGGAATGTCGAACTGAAGGCCGGAGCGTACAACGGTCGAAACATTGCAATAAATATGGCGACAAAGATGAGGAAAATAGTCCGAATAATGTAAATAATGTACATAATACCTCATCCCAGAAATATAGACAAGACTATTGTTAATGATTTTACTCTTTAAGGAAAGAAAAGAAAAACAGAGATAGCAACAAAAATACGCGTACCTACTGAAAATCGAATTTTCTGGAGTAGGATTTTTGCTTGTTGCAACATTACCAATATTTGGCAAAGCCGATGTGAGTCACAACAGGACTCAGTTGACGGAGAAATGCGATAGGAATTAGCACAAAGTCGCCTCTTCTTCGCCCTGTGTCTCTGATTAGTGCGGTGTGCTGAAAATTATTTGAAACTACACACTGCCCAGGTGGTAAACCGATCTCGAAGAAACGTGTTTTTTTGTTTATATATATATATATATATATATATATATATATATATATATATATATATATATATCAATACACTGCGTTTCTGTCGTGACTGTCTCTGATTGGTGGTAAGCTCTCCAAAGATTAGGTTCTTCGGAAATCGATACGAGATAAACACAAACTCACACACAGATGCACACACGCACAAATAAACATACATGCACGCACACACACATATGTATATATATATATATGTGTGTATGTGTGGGTGTGCGAAGACTAACTAAAAATTTTAGATGTTGATTAAGCGAAAGAGTATTATGTCCCTACTGTGCCGTCAAATATAATGGTGATAGTGAGAGCCAATAAAAGAAGTTTTGAAACAATGTATTGAGGTTCAATAAAACGGGAACAAAGAATTCACAACCAAAATGGAGGCCAATGAACAATTTAATTAACCCCTTCCATTTATATTTTTTAGATGTTTAAGGGTATCGATAATTCCTTGATTATTCCTGGTGTTATATAAATCGTTTTGCTCAATATGTTTTCATGTTAAACAATTTATGTGTTTAATAAGTGAAATGAGAAAATGTCTCGGAAAAAAAAGATTAACAAAAGAACAACAAAGACGGTGACAACAAAGCCTAGATCAAGACCAAGTTAAAGCAAGACGACCACTTAAGAGACTAAGGTATTTGAGTGCCTCATATGAAAGGCTTGAACAAATAAGACTGCAATCTAAGAAACGTAGAAGTAAAGGAATTGATTAATTTTCTCTAAATGCAGATAAATATTTTATTTGCATAAACGAGTAAGGGAAGTAATTCAGACACAAATATACTATCTTAAGTTGATTTACCCCCTTCCCACTACAGATAGCCCGGGAAATATATAAAGAGATACAAATTGATAATTATTATAGGCGCAATTATGATGCACTAGGGTAAATAATTTGTCTTAAATTTCATAGACCAGGAAATATATAAATAGATACAAATTGATAATTATTATAGGCGAAATTATGATGCACTAGGGTAAATAATTTGCCTTAAATTTCATAGGCCAGGAAATATATAAATTGATGCAAATTGATAATTATTATAGGCGCAATTATGATGCACTAGGGCAAATAATTTGCCTAAAATTTCATTTTCATCGATCTGTAAGGAAATTGATCCGTATTCACAGCCATATAGAAAGGTTGTTACTAGATAGAAGTTCAATATTCTTTGTTTCTAACAGAATTTTACTGATGTTTAATACTTAGTTTTGTTTCCGGAAGTCATCTGTTGCTATTCTATTGCGCCCTCCGTTTCCGGTCTCACATTTTCTATCGTTTGTTATAACACTTCACGGGCAAAAATTTACACTTGTTTGATTTTGACGTCGCCATTTTGTTGCTTGCATTTTGGACTGTACGTTATGCTGACATCTACACACACTTTGTTCTGCCAACTGATAGATTTTTTTTTTATCTGCTTAGGACATTATGTTGGATTTACTGTATGTTTTTTTTTTCTTTGAATGACATCAGTGCGTATCATATATATTTATGACTGCGCAAACGAAGTGTATATTAATATAAGTAAATTGGAAATGTATCTACTAATGGCCTTCCATAGCTTAACCGTTAAATGCAACTTTACAAGAGCCAGATGAGGCCAAAAATGGGGTATTGTTATCATATTTGGCCGGAAACATATGATAGAGTCAAAAGCGTCTCCGAGTGGTTGTGGGTGACGAATTTTTCTCCACCATCCAATCTCTCTCCCTGAGGTGGGCTGTGTCATGCCTCTCGTTGCCTCTATCGCTACTCTCGGGGAAACTTCTTGTAGGAGCTATATTACTTGATTTTGCCAGTTCTAAACCTCACGACACACGCCATGTGTACATTTTAGCAAAGTACTAACATTCCCTCTGTGTTCCATTGATGAGAGTAAGTTCCACCCGAACAGCTTCTTCCTGCAAATCACTTCTCTGTGGAACCGACTCGCACGGGGATGTTTACCCGATTCCGACAATCGTAACCAGTTCAAGTCTAGCGTTAACCGTTATCTTCCCCTCCTATTCGCATAAATTGCTTCTTAACCCCGGGTGTACAGGGTGAACCTTACTATAAAAAAAAGGTGTGTGTCTACCATTGATACGTTGTCATCTACGTATCTCATGTATTAAGAAGGTTCGCACTTGGTCTATCGCAATATAATCTTAATGTGTCTGCTGACGGCCTTCCATAGCTTAATCGTTAAATCCTTATCCATAACAGGAGTAAGAGTTCAAATTTCATCGAATGCTAGTTCTTCATTTTAAAATCAACTTATATTACTTAACGATCATAGAAAGCAAAAGCAACATATTCATGTTTTTTTTTATAATAATTTTCATAAAATTAAAGACACTAGAGCCACTCAAGCTAGAGGCTTATCGGTAGTCTGTATCACAACGGCTCCTGTGAAAATGCTTTCCGGATGAAACTTCCTCCTTACAAATGAACAGAACGGATTTAGACAGTGTTATACACACTGACGAATCATCCTAATTCCGTTCTGTCATGGCGGTTCTTAGCTGTTAAAATCTGGATTGGTGGAAATAAAGAATGTAGCTCGTCGGAGAATTTTACATGTAAATAATAATAGAATATTAATAGGTTTGCGATAGTTCGTCTGAGGGGAAAAAAGGTTGCAGGGTTGAAAATAATTCCTCATCCAGCAGAATAGTAACCGGAAGATAGAAGGAAACACTCGTAAATAAAATATTGACGAATATCGAATATTATACACTGTTCATCAGTTCTAGCTACTTGTCTTGAAAGGCATTCTATGTTTGTCAAATAATTTCCACGAAATGGAAAAGAGGCCAGCAAGGACAACTTGTGTTGAAATACAGCTTCCGAGAAGAGTGACATAAGAAGGGGCATCAATAAACCGGAAGTGGATAATGAGGCGGAAGTTGGTGATGATGTGGAAATGGGTTATGAACTTGAAGTTGGCCATCCTTTCAAGTAGGTCAAGATAATCGGTTGAAAATGTGAGAGGTTCGCTATACTGTCTCATAAGTCTTCATAAAATATTGATTTTGTTTCCTTCCATAGGAATTTGTTGACAGGCGCCATTGTTTGTCGCGTTACAAATCCAGTGAATAGAAAGCAAACCCAGACGTGTTTTTAAAGAACGCTGTATTTATAGCGTTTGGACATTGTTTCCTTTTATTTTTCTAAATTCTTTATTTAAAAAGAAAATGAAGTTGGAAGGTTTCGTTGGAGCATTTTATTATGTCTACGCATCCGTTTGTTATTATGAAGGGTACTCTTGTAAGATGGCGAAATAATTATGAGAAGCGTTGAAGAAGAAGAAGAAGAAGAAGAAGAAGAGCAATAGGGAGAGAAAGAAGAAAGACGCAACAATAGTGATCTTAAGAATGTGATGTATAGCATTAAAACCAAACGGGGAGAAGGAAAATGAATGAAAAGTAGATAAATAAAAGAGTAAGAATATGTGTAAAAAGGACATAGAAAAAAAGAAAGAGGTGGTAAAAAATAAAAAGAAGAAGGATTAAGGAAAACATTGAAGGAAATGAAAAAAGCATTTAAAAAATATGAAGCAATTCTGAGAGAAACAAATAAAAGACGAACTATAATAACAAAAATGAAATATACAGGCAGAGGTAAATGATAGAGAATAGGAAAAGGGGAAAGTAAGAGAAAATAGAATAAAAAGAGAGGGGGACAAAGAAAGAAAAAGAGAACGAAAAAGAGAAAGGTGAAGTGAAAGAAGAAGAGGAAGTTGAATAGAAAGAAAAAGTGAAAGAATCAGAGATTAAAAAGAAAGGAACAGAGAAATACAAAGAGAAAGGATTAGAGAAAGAAAAAGAGAAGAAGGGTAAAGATAAAGAAAAAAAGAAAGGTGAAGATAAAGTAAAAGAGAAAGTCGAAGAGAGAGTAAAAAAGGAAGGAGCAGAGAAAGAAAAAAATGAAAGGCGAAGAAAGAAAAAAAGGGAGAAGCGAAGAAAAATAAAAATGGAAAGGTGAAGAGAAAGAAAAAGAGAAATGTGAAGCAGGAAGAAAAAGAGAAAAGATCAGAGAGATAAAAAGGAAAAGGTGAAGAGAAAGAAAAAGAGAAATGTGAAGCAGAATGAAAAAGAGAAAAGATCAGAGAGATAAAAAGGAAAAGGTGAAGAGAAAGAAAAAGAGAAAGCAGCTGAGAAAGAAGAATGGAAAGTTGCATAGAAAGAAAAAGAGAAAGAATCAGAGTAAGAAAAAGAGAGAGAGAGAGAGAGAGACGTAGAGAAAAAATTCAAATGTGAAAAGAACGAAAAAAAGAAAGGTGAAGAGAAAGAAAATGAGAAATTGGCCGAGAAAGAAGAAAAGAAAAGTGAAGCGACGAAAATGGAGAAAGGTGAATAGAAAGAGAAAGCCGGAGAGAAGGAAAAAGAGAAAAGAGCAGAGAAAGAAGGAGAGAGAGGTGAAGAGAAAGAAAAAGAGAAAAGTGAAGAGAAAGTAGCAGAGAAAGAGAATAGAAATAACAGATACATTGCGGAAAAGTGAACGGAACCGAATATTAGAGAGAAGAAGTGAATGGATTTCAGAAAGAGAAATAGAAATAGAAAGAGGAAGAAGTAGCGAAAAGAGTCAGGGAAAGAACGGAAAAGAGAAAGGAGTAGAAACCCCGAAGTAACGAGTAAGAAAAGCGAAAGGCGATAAATCATAGAAGGAAAAGAGAAAAGAGAAGCTAAATAGAGGGGAAAGAAATGAACAATGAAAGAGAAAAGAAACAAAAAATAGCCGGCAAAAAAAAAAAATGATCTGAAAAAGAAAAGCAAGAAAATATGAATAAGGCATAAAATGCGAATGATAGAGGAAAGAGCAAAGAAAGAAAAAATAAGAAGTTAATGTCTTGGTTTGGAAAAAAGGTAATATTCCATACAAACATTCTTTCCTAGCATTAGTAAAGTGGGTTGTCTAAACTGACACCAAAAAATGACAACAAGTCTCCATATTAAGTGCATAATACGTCATTTATTTACAATTATACAAATATGAGTTGAAGTCTTCTAAGTATTAAAACGAAGTTGTTTATTTTGCCAACCAATTGAACACACACCGGGAATGATAAACAAAAAATGTCGCCAAAGGAATTAAAATGCCGCTTGAATTGCTTTTCTAAAGCATTTGTATTCTAAAGTATTTCACCAGGGATAGCCATTTTGAACCGGTATTTCCGGGTACGCGAGAGATGATGAAAAAGACGTCCCTATAGGTTGCGACGGCCAAGTCTAATGTCTGATTTTATTTTCTCTTGCTGTGCAACGCTCTCATGTGAGAACTTTGTCTTGTGAGTACTTTATATGGATTTTAGCTAATGACCAACACATTTAATTTTTCAAAAGAATTTCCATTTGACTATCACGCGAAATGCGATGTTAAAATTATTAAACTGATGATATAATAATTTTTATTGGTGGAGAAACTTTTCTGGTTATCCTCATTAAATGTTAGCAAATTATTTAAAATTTTTTACTGTTTTAAATGATTTCTACCATCGGCATATTTAATGTTAGAGTACTTGTGAAAGGCTGGAATTTTAGGCTCGGGGCGCTGTTAGTTGCAAAATTCATGTATGTTGTTTCCTTCTTATTCTTTTATGTTCTGCGTCTTCATGGCTCTTCACATCTTCCTGTCCCTTGTATGTCTTAATAAGTCTATTTGTTATTTCTCTCAAACCCTGTTCTACCATCCATTTACCCAAGCACATCAAGTATATTATGGGGTGTTTTCCTCTGTCCCTCTTTCCCTCAATCTGTCTTGTGAGGATCAGATTTTCCAAGCCTCCTTTCTCATTACGTGCCCTAGAAAATTTTCCTGTCACTTCCTGATGTTAAGAATAAATTTCATTTTTGTATCTGTTTATATTTCTGTGATAAATATGGCAATAAAGATGAGGATAATAGTCCGAATAGTGTAAATAGTGAATTTCATTTTTGTTTACATTGTCTCGAAATCCTTGTCGTTGCTTACATGTTCAGGCCATGCTATCCTCAGCATCCTTCTGTAGAACCACATTTCTGTTGTCTCAAGTCTCTTTCTCGTCTTTGAAGAGATTATCCAGCAATCACTTCTATATAGAATGACAGATATCACGTAACAGTTCAATACTCTTTACTTTGTTTATAAAAAGCCTTTCTATCTCTTAATAATTTGCTTAACTTTCACAATCACAGTTCGGCTTCGGATTTCAGTGTCGCACTTTCCGTCCGCTATCAAAACACACCTCAGACATTTAAATTTCTAATAAGCCCAAATCAACGATATCATATTCTCATAATCTCCAATACAATAAAACAACTCCATTCAATAACTCTCTATCTTGAGTGGCGCTTGGGCTTGTATTTGTATTATTTGCGTAAGAAACATTTCTTCTCGTCTTATAGAAAATTAGGGGTGCGTATTATACAACAAATCTTTAAATAATTGCCATTCCATAGGTCGATTTCAGATGCGAAATGACTAAGCAAAAACATACGACAATTTGACATTCAGCGATTTCGACCCCATAAGGATGTCAAATACAATCATATGTACCTAAAAATACTTACTTAATAGGAATTATCATTAAACTAAATTAGAATAATATTATTCTATATTTAAAACCATTTTCTGTGAAAAAGTACTTACAGATTTGTTAGAATAAAAACAGAATTATGAGTCTGCGCAGTAGACACACTATAGGTGTTTCCGTTTCCTTTTAGAATCGTGATGATTGGAGTTTTTTGATAAATATCTTCAATTACAGCTTGAGTAAGAGTAGAAAACGCTGGCTCTAGTGAAATTGGAGAAGTATAATTTATTTGGTTTGATTACCAAACAAAGGGTGCGTATTATGCACGAGTAGAAGCATTTTCCCACACTTTCACCACAATTTTAGGGGTGCGTATTTAGATGAAGGCGTAGTATACATGGGGAATTATGGTATACGTTATTATTGATCCCCATCAAGATTAACGATTTAGTATCCCGTCCTGTTATACAATATTAAATATTGACTAGTGTATTTACAACTGTCCCACTCGATCTCGCTTGACTAATCAACATTTTCCGAGTAATTTTGACTTGCTTCTTGACCTTTTGAACAATTTTTGAAGTCTTTCTTGCAAAAACAGATCTTAGCCAATTTATAGGGATCCCTTCTTTTGAAATTACGTAGTAGACCTAATTTATTGGGATGTTGAACTCATTAACGACCTTTTCTGTAACCTTTTCTTTCCTTATGTTGTATCAAAATAGTATTGTGGCCTTGTGTTATTTTATCTTTGGTACGACGAAAATGGCTGGGCAGCGTTTAGACATTTATAAAATGTCTTACGCAAGATAAAATAATTCATGAATACTCTCTTATGTTGATTCCAACTGCACCTATCCGAGGTTAAGTTCTCCGGTTGAAGGAGAGATACTGAATTTGAAATGACAAGTGGAATATTTATATTTGCAAGATCAACGTTAATTGTTCTTAGACATGAAATCTCTGGACTCACTCTTTTCTTGTTGCATGGACTGAAGCACTGTTCCAAGTTATTCTCGCTGATGTTTCTTTAGTCAGTTTAGTCAGGAAATTTCCTTTCCGGAGTCAATCCTTCAAATCTACAAATCAACCATTCGCCCTTTCATGGAGTATTGCAGCCATATATGGTCTGGTGCCTCTTATGTTTGTCTCAAGGTTCCTGATAAGATCCAGAGACGAATATGCAACATAATTGGTCCTGATCTGTCATCTCGTCTGCAGTCGCTCTCTCAAACCCGTGCCGTCGCCTCCCTCTGTCTTTTTTTACAAATAATTTCATGGTAACTGCTCTGAGGAGTTGCTTTTGCTGGTTCCCAAACTTTATGAATTTAAGCGTTCATCTAGGTTGGCATCTCGCTCACAACCTTTCACTGTCGAAACTGTTAAATGTAGCTGTCTCTTCTACTCCAATAGCTTCATGTCGTGCATCTCTCTCCTGTGAAACTCCCTCCCTTCTTCATGTTTTCCTAATAGCTATAATCTCCAACTATTCAAATGTAATGCCAATCGACATATGCCTTGATCTATCCCCTATCCTTCAATTCATCCTCTATCACTCCTATTTGCTCTCGCTCCAACTCTCTGTAACCCCTTGAATGCTAGTGGTTTCCCGCCTTGCTTGAGGTGAAAATTTCTCGGACATTCAGGCCGGTAAATGTTGTCTAATACTGTTTATTATAAACAGAGCGTTTACTTAAATATTTGTATCTATAAAAAAAAAAGGAGTATGTTAAACATAAAAATATCTTAAAATAATTATCGGATTTTGTCCATTTCATAATGTATGACGTCATTTGTTTACATTTGATACGCCATGAGCAGATATGAATGTACGTGAGAGATTCATGGAAGATTGAAGTTTACATGCAGTAAATTCATTTTGCTAACAGAACGCTCCTCTGTGGCCAAATCGTTAAGGGCACGTCAAGCTAAATGACGGTTCCGTATAGGATACAGATTCGAATCCTGTCGGAGGACGAATATTTTCTGAAAAAATTTCTCGGACATTCAGGCCGGTAAATGTTGTTTAATACTGTTTATTATAAACAGAGTGTTTACTTAAATATTTGTATCTATAAAAAGAGAATTTTGAACATAAAAATGTCTTTTATATATATATATATATATATATATATATATATATATATATATATATATATACGGACGAATTGTCAAGAAGATATAGATAGGATCACATTTTATGAGGAATAATCTAGGAACAAGTCGAAACTCCTTAAATATGTAAATTAAATAATTACTATAATTTAAAATGATCGTTAATGTTACGGATATATTTTTACTGATCATCATTCTTATTTTGCTAATAATTTATCATTTCTCTTAATGAAATAATAAAGATTTTACGAGTATTTAACTCAATTCCAGAATAGTTGCCCATTTATACGTCTAATGTTTGTTCGTGCAAAGTGCCCGTGGCCGAGGGGTTAAAAAGTTCGCATTTTGACCATGAGACCCAGGTTCGAATCTCACCTTGGTCTATTTGTCAAGAAGGAGACTTTCTGATGTTATCCGGCTGGAGGGGAAAGTGACTGAAAAAAAAACATATCACGGGTTGACCCAAGCCTTGTGAGTGAAACTGGATAGACGGAACCCTTGCTAGCACGAACTCACAAGTCATCGTGGCCGAGGGTTCGAACGTGCTGGCCTTGTTCAATTTGTTTATCACGCTAGATAACACGCTCTTTCTCAGAATCTGTAAGGTCTGCCCGGCATAGTTGTCATGAAGAGGGATTGATATTACATAACTATTTAGTACTCATGTTTTATCTATATTTCTGAAATGAGGTATTCTAATTATTTACATTATTGTCCTCATCTTTATTGGCAAATTCACGACGCTTCGGTCGTTTTACGCCCCGGCTTTCTTCAGGTGACTGGAGTTTCGAACTGAACCATTTATTTCGTCCATCGGGGTAGATTGTTCTAATTCCTCGTGCCATACCACTTCCGGATGTATCAGTTATCTCTCTTTAACTCATCTCTCCAAACTGTATTTTCTTTCTACCGATATTTTTCTTTTGCCTGGCAGCTTCACTGAAACAGGGATAGATGTTTATTCTAACTCTAAGAATCCAATTGTCATTTTTCTATAATAATGTATTGTTGGCTTTTTTCTATAATAATGTACGCTTGATTTTGTTTTGGGGCTTCAATACTTGCCCATAGATGGAGCCAATAACAAGTGATAACACCCAGGAGCAGGGTGAACCTGGGAACACGAACAATTAAGAGGTAGTTCAACGCTCAAATTCTCCAAATAAAAGGCCTTGCTGCCATATGAAGTTTATCGTCATACCCAGGACGGGGTATCGATTAGAAAATGTTTGTGGTCACCACAGGTCAACTTTTCTTAGATCAAAGATTCTTGATTGATATTAAGTTTGATTCAGATCTCTGGAATAGCCTGGCCTGGATAACATACAATATTTTCATTGGATGATAAACGTTGAAACACTCTTCTTCTCAAGGCCTAATTATCATTCTCCCTAACCGAAGGCGAGCACTAATGATCTCACGATGCAGTTAAAATGCTTGATCACGTAGCTTATCGCTTGTCACGTGAAACCGGTTGCTATCGCTGATTGGCTCTGGAGATTTCTGACATTATTATCAGATATTTCGAGATGGAAGTTCCTTCGGACTTCAAGCCCTCAGCCTTGACGTTGTTAAATATATTTCATCGTTACCCTTTCGCGCGCCTTTGACTTTATTCATATTTTTCTGAATTTTGAATTTCGTAGCAGATATATTAACAGAGTTAATTCGGTTAGCGCTTTTTCGAGTTCTGTGCTTGATAAAATATTCGATTTCTTTGCCTCTGAATTAGATGAAAATTAATATAAGCCTCAAAGAGAAGCTTATTTCATCGTTACCTTGTCACGGTTTAACGATAAATACCTTAGGCGATATTTTCCCTGTTTGCGAAAAGATCATAGGAATGTCACCGAGATTGGATTATACGCAACAAATTTTGCAGTACTTATTTCGTTTAACCTCATTACTTAGAACGATTACTTCGTTACTTATATGAATATAACAATGTCTTGGTTCGTCATAATGTAAGTGAGAGATGGCTATTAAAAGATACTGTTGGTTATTTACGGTTAATTTGTTTAACTAATGCACTGATTATTGTTTTCGTCACGTGGCAATAATTATATGTAAAGTGATGTACTAAAATAAGTTACCAATAATCGTTTTAAGTTTTTCGAAAATCGGTGACAATATTATGTCTGTATTTAAATAAATGTACGTAACAAATTTTCCGATAGGTATAATATTATTTTTACTTTTAAAAAAGCTGCAAGTTTTCTATGTTTCATAATCATTGGTTTATTATTATTATTTTTGTTGCTTTTAATCTTATACAGACGACACCATATAGACTTGGTAACGGGGGAATATTAGCTGGTGAAGTTCGAACTGAATCATGTAATTACTCTCTGGTTTTCAATATTGTATTGATTATAACAAGTAGTAAAATACGTAATACAGAACAATCTCAGATCTCGAACGTCTCACATATCGAACAAATCGGTTTTCGAATAGATAAGTTCGAGATGAAAATGCCTCGGTTATCAAACAAAATGTCGGATCTCGAACAACATTGCCGAACCGAGTTAACCCGAACGGAATAATTACTCGACCGCCATGTTGTATATATTTGTTGTGTGTGGGCTGTGCTTTTCTTTTCCATGTTATTGTACTGTGAATTTTTTTCTCTACATTGATTCTTATTGAAAAAATAGTTTCGGTTTACAAACAATTCGGGTTATGAACGGCCTTCAGGAACGAATTAAATTCGTAAACCGAGGTTCCACTACTAATTTTGATAGTAATTGTCTGTAATACAAATATACATATAGTCATTCTTATGGGTGGGATCGCGTGTGTCTTTTCCAATCTTCTAGAGCGACTGAAACATTATGATAAAGAAAATAGTTATGAAGCAATCCATATAGAAATCTTTTTATGATATTGATGTGGACCCAAAGTTGGGACCACGGAAGGCAAACACGGAACACGGATTTGAGGTAAGAAAGATATATTAAACAAAAAGGTTACAAAGATAGTGTAAGTGTAAGCGGAGCTTACTATGTGCTAGTGTCCAATATTGGTAGTCGTACGCGGCTGATACTACGGTATTAGAATACTCTCTCTTCTGCTCTCTCTAGAGTGTTATGTCGCATACTTTATATAGTCCTGGTAGAGTCCATGTTGTAGGTATGTTACGGTCTCACAACAGATATAAATGACGCTGAAAAGTTTTCAGCTAAACCAAGATGCTCGTCAAACGTAATTTAATCAGGTTTTGAGAAGTGTCTTAGGCCGATAACTTTTCAGCACCCCAAGGAATAACAGAATATCCAAAGACATAACACCAAGAAAAAAAGCTAAAAACGGAATTTCTACTCTTTTAATTTTACGCTAAAAATCTATGAAGCGACTTCAACTGTTTACATAAAAAGTAAGAGGAATTTAGAATGTTATGCTGTCTTGTAAAGAATATCGAATATAAAATCTCGGTTCTCGAACGTGTCATATGTCGAAAAAAAAAACAGTTTTCTAACGGAAATCTGAGATGAAAATGCCTCGGTTATCAAACAAAATGTCGGTTTTAGAACAACATTGCCGAAACGAGTTAAACTGAACGGAATAATTTCTTAGTCGACCGCCATGTTAGATACATTCGTGTGTTGCGCCGTGCTTTTCTTTTCTAATTTTATTGTACTTTGACTTTGTTTTTCTACATTGATTCCTATTGAAAAATAGTTTCGGTTTACGAACATTTCGGGTTATGAACAGCCTTCAGAAACGAATTAAATTCGTAAACCAAGGTTCTACTGAACTAATTTTGCGAGTAACTGTCTATAGTGCAAACATACATATGTACCTTCTTATTGGAGGGATCACATGTTTACGAAAATTTCCAATTACGAACAGCTTTCAGGAAGGAATTATATTTGTGAAACGAGGCTCCATTGTACTTATAAAACGTAAGAGATACTTACAAAATTGTGCTAAACGTAATGGAGTCGGAAATCTGGGCAACATTCAGCAAGAGTTACCCGTTTAATTGTGTTCTTGTCCAGTTTAATGCTGCTTCAACCGGACAGTCTGTATAGAAAACGAACAATAAAGGACATTGAAAATATTTCTTCTTATTTTTGGAGCAGAAATATTTGATATCTATTTTTCATGAATGTTCTCTGTGATATCAGGGGTGTCATGAAACAAGGGAAAAATGTATTCCCACACTAATGAAAAAGAAAGCAAAACTCAGCGGCGTGTATTATTTACATTATTTACACGCTGGCAATTGCCCTCATCACTGCTGCTGCTATCACAACGTTTCGGCCGTTGTCCCCTCTGGCCTTCATCAGGTGTATGTCGACCCGGATAACCTATTGTAAATTTCGAACAGAAACGTTTATTTGATCCACGATGTTAAATTGTCGTCTTTCCCTATCTAGGGATATCTTTTATAGTTCTTCATTAATACTGCTCAGTTCTTGCTTGTTCCATTTCCCCTGAGTCCAAGTAAACTGCCCGATTAATATTTTCTGTATGTATTTTTGGAATGAAAAGTTATCATTATTTACAAGCTAACTATTGTCGTCATCCTTATTGTTTTTATCATGACATTCCGACCGGTGGGCTTTGCGGCCTTCATCATGTCTATGTAATCTTTAGGAAATTTCGAAATGAATCCTTTACTTAAGCTACGCGTATACATTTTTCTCGTTCTACTGCCCATGTCTAGAGATATCTCGTCTAGTTCTTATTTAATTAAATAGCTTCGTTAGATCGAATCTTTCATATGGATGTCATGATTGATGCCAAAACTCATTCAGAAATATTTAAGCTGTCAATTGTATACAACCGCCTAAGATCAATCGTTAAATTGACTTTGAGCGACTGAAGCCCGTGGAACTTTATGAAGACAATCTTTTTTTCTAACATTGTCGACTGCCGTTACAGAATCACAAACAAAGACCTGTACCAAGTAACAAAAACCACATCGCTTGAGGACTTTCAACAGCAGTAACAGCAGAAATGGATATCACAGGTAACTCGAAGAGAAAATAATGAGATAATCAAGGTGTTTATTTTCCACAATACTTCGAATAAACGTCTAGAAAGGAACCCCCCTCCATCAGTAATGGAAAGAAGGATAACAGCTACTGAACTTGAGAAAACTATTTTCCTGAAAATTTATTAAGAGAACAACAGTAATACTGGCTGCCGAATATTTCCTTATAAGGAAACGGTTAATATCACCATTACTATTGGCACTCAGTTATTGCTAACTCTGTTTTCACTGAGACCAAGATCATACTACCTGAATCAGGGATTGAACACATCATTACTATTTGTGCTGTACTTCTGTGCACTCCTGAAAAAAAGAAAGTATAAAATTAAAAACTAGGTATTTCTTTTCAAATTAGTCTGAAAAAACTGCTCATCAGCCTGATACTTAGGCTCCATATATATATATATATATATATATATATATATATATATACCCAAGTATATAATTGGTGTATACGGAATGAATTCCAATAACCAACAATATATTACAGCTGCGAGTCGATTTCGAGTATTAAATACGGGCAGTGCAGATGTCGAACATTAGTCCGTTAGTGCATTGAATATAAAAGGAGCAGTGCAACATTTGATTATTTCATGTACTTTCGACTTTCGTTATTGTACTCCGTTAGCTATCACTTTTTTCTTTTATCGCTCTCCTGCTCAGGACTGTAACATATTAGACACAATTCCTGATAATATAAAAATGGCTCTTTCCTTGCATCCATTTGGAAATATTTTAGTATTTGTTGATTTTAATGCTCAGGTGGCTTAAGTATTTTAATTTTACTGATGTTGCCGGCATTCACACTTTCAATTTTTCCACTGCTTAATCTCTCAGTCAAATAGTGGATTTCCCTGCTCGTTTCCCTAATAAATCTGATCAACATGTTCCCTTTCTTGATCCGTTCTTTACCTCCTGATATAGCTCTTGTAGAGCATCACAATTCTACCCTTTTGGCAATTCTCATCACGCTGTAGTAACTGTTGATATTTCTTTTGAGTTGTCTATTAGACAGGAACCTCCTATTCACGGGACTTCTTTCTGTTACCAGCATATTGATTAGGATTAATTTCGTAACTTTATTAGAGACGCCCTTTGGATTGATATTCTTAACCTTCCTATAGAGAATTGTGCCACTGAGGTTTCCCCTTGACTTAAAGCCGGTATTGATGCTTTTGTACTTTCCCGAAAATATCAGATGAAAATAAAATCTTTTCATTTGTTTGCACCAGCATGTTCAGCCGCCATAGCCCATTTTTTGAATGTGCCAGCGTGATAATTCCGATCCCAACAGATGCCTACTTGTGACTGCTCAAAAATAATTATAAACGTGTCCTCAAAGAGGATAATTCTTTGTTTGCTGATGGAATGAGGCACTGTATAGCATCTAATATGTTTAGGTCACGTGATTAATGGCGGCTCTGTAAAAGTGTGTTAATATAGGTACCTCCATGAATTCTCTAAAAAGTTTTTAAAGCAATTATTTGTATTTCTTAAAATATTTTATTATTTTTTACATTAAATGTTACATTAAATTTAGGCAATTTACGTAGATCTATAACTTCAGTTTATAGTTTCTAAAGCTTCTTACAAACTAACGAACACCAGCATATAAAAAGTATAATTTGTCTCCATAAAATGACTGTAATTCTTATCTACGGAAGAAAAAAAAAGAAAAAAAAGACACGTGGATTGAGTTTCTGTTTAGTATTTAGGGTTGTTCTCCACTTTATTTTTGCAAATTTTCCGTGCGAAATTTTTTTATTTTTAGAAAAATTAAGAAGATGTCGTCTGCTAAGTGTTGTTGTCATCACCCGGGTCAAACAAAACAAAACATATCAAGCCATTGTTCAAACATAGGTTTGAAAAAAAAATCCATATCAAGCCATTATTATAAATATTGCCACTTTTTTCACTTTTTGCTCTAATCTTGTAATTGGTGGGACTTACAAGCTGATGAGAGCTTGTTCTATCGCTGCTTGGCTGGCCTTTGATCCAGATATGTCAAAGTCAATTTGGTTTAAGTTTCCTTATCGCTGCTTATGTTTTTTTAAAAACAATTGTTTTTATCATAGCAGATGTGTATTGACTTTATTTAAGTTCGGTGGGGGCTATAGGGGCCCTTAATCAGCTGTGCAGCACATGTATTTTTTTTAAATAGTATTTATAATTTCTCTCGGTAGTATCAAGAAACTTATGGTGAAAGCTACATACTAAAAAACAAAATGAAATAAATGGGATGCTGAAAGTTTTTTTTTACTTTAATAATTACGAGGTACGACATAAGCTGGTTCACTTAAAAGTGTAAATTTTGTCCTTCCGTATGATAACTCGAATCTCACGTTAACTGTCAATACGTGATGAATATCATCATTCAGCACTTGTCAAGCACCAACGATGTTAAGATCGGCTCCCTTTTATTTTATTTTATTTTATTTTATTTTAAAAAACATTTTTGTGAGAAGAAATTATGTAAATGCTTCTTTCAAATATATTAAATAAACTTTAAAGTTTCTAATTTTCTTCAAATAAATTTTGAAAAACGTATAATTTATTTTTGGACGAGTTTTAATCGAGGAATTTAACTTTTTTAAAATATTTTTTAGTAATTTCGCTGACAAAAAAACAAGATATTTAACTAAAATTTCGGACATGTTTAGAATGAGTAATAAATTCAAAAAATAATAAAAAAAACAGTTTGGTATTTCTTCTTAATAATGAAATATACATTTAAGTTGAAAATTGTTTTTCATGAAGTTTCAGGCTGTTCTTGTCATGCTATCGATTTTTATGAAGGTACCTATGTTAATAACAGTATTTTTTTTATTCCTCCTGCCTCCACTTAATTTGAGGTGTTAACATATGTTGATGAAGCAAAATGTTTTGCTCGTAAATTCTCTTCCAATTTTACTCTTGACTCATCTAGAAGTGCCTTTGCCTGGCTTTCCACTTAGAACTGAGTCTCTATTGTGTGATAGGCATCTACCTCTATCCTTGGTTTCTGATATTATTTCTAAACTGGATCCTCACAAAGCATCTAGATGGTATCCCTGCCATAGTCCTTATAAAAATGTACACCTCAACTGTCTTCTTTTCTCTCTAAACTTTATAATAAATGCCTTCCTCCTTCTTGCTTTTCTGCTACTTGGAAATCGTCGTCCTTAAGAAATCAGGCGGATGGTCTGCTCCTTCTAAGTCTTTTTGGTAAAGTACTAGATGTTCTAATTAACTCTGAACTGGTTAAACATCTTACATCGCAGGCTTTTATTTCAGATAAGCAATATAGCTTTCAATTCACTAGGTCAGCTGCTGATGTGTTATCGATTATTGATGAGCGAGTTTATCAAGCTTTAGATGAAAATGGTGAAGCTGTAACTGGTGCTTTATATATCTCGCAGGCATTGACATGGTTTAAAATACTGGTTTCCTTAACAATTAAATAATAGTTTAACAGACTATTATTTTTAGGTATTTCTGCTCTGAATTCCTCAGTTTGAACTTAGAGGTCAGATTCAAGGCAAAATAATGGAAGTCGATTTTGATTGGGTGAACTAGCGTGGGAATGATTGATAGAGAAACATTTTTCAGATAGTCGAGTCTTAACCGTCAAACAATGTAAACGTGTTCTCTGTCGTGTCTGGATCTGCTTTCCAGTGGGGTGAGAGATCGACCTCACTGGATAGTTAGAGATGTATACACCAACGTTAATAAACTAGCTAAATTAAAAAATTTCCTTTGTTGATATTTTTTATCGCCGAACCAAAACCGACTAGAGATCACCGTCTGGGAGAAAACGAGAGAGAATATGCAATATTTTAATTATTGGTGCAGTGACCAAGAGACCTCCCCACCATCAGGAATGGGCTATGCCACAGATGAATGTTTATGGTATTTCTGAGCGCATTAGAAATAGCACACCCAAGTCGTCCAGATTTGATCAACACAGCAGGAGTGCATTGGAAGGGGGCCTCGCTCTGGGAGAATTATAGTAAATGTAAATTCTCTTTATTTTGGGATGAATTAATATATTACAGTGAATTATGAGAAAAGATCCGAAAAGTTGATACTCTCGTGACAGATTGAAACAACACATAACCTGCCTGGCGAACCTGAGTGAATGGATGTCGGAGCAAGATTTCCAAGAGGTAGAAAACGACACAATTTATTAAGAGCTATAAAGAAAATTGTGGAGAGTCATGATCTCCAACCTTCCGAAGTAGCACAGCACGTAGCAGAAGTGTTTTAAGTTATCCTATACAGATGTGGCAACGCTGGGCGTCACGTTCACTAGTTTTTACACAAATGGCGCATAATATGTAAAGAACGACTTCTCTGTGATAATTTTTGAGACTGGCCTTTCAGAAGTGACCATATTCCTTACAGCATCGCCATCCATTGACTTCTGCAATCGTATAGGGATCCAAATGCTGAAACCATATTGAATTTCATCTACAACGGTCTATCAACGGCAGTGATCTACAATTCTGTTACAGTCATACTTGTCCATTGTTTCATATTTTCCAAGCAGTTTTTGTGTTGGCGTCCTCTCCTTCAACGAGGCCTTTAATGATGGTCTTGCACAAGCTATCGTGTATTATAACGTGTCCAAACCACACCATTTTTTTCCATTTGACAGTGGCGAGAAGAAGTTCCTGGTGACCCAAAAAACTTTCAAGTTTTTTCCGCACAAACTCATTGGTTTTATTTTCCCAATGGAAGACGCCAAGGAGTTTTCTCATGCATTTGTCCTCAAATACTTGGGTCCTTCTCTTTGTTTCACATCCATATAGGCGAATTGAGACTGTCGGTGAATTGTACAGTCTGTACTTCATTTGAAAGTTGATTTTGCTTTTCCATATTCTTGCCAATTTGGCCATGGCTGTGGCAATCCGTGTGCAGATTTTCGAGTTCCAGGCACCATCTTTAGATAAAATGGCTCCAATGTATTACAAACTGGACACTTCCTCCAGTGAATTCTGGTTCATGTTAATGTTGATACAGTTGTTACTATTTGTGATATCCACCATTACTTTGGATTTCTCCATTCCATTTTCCCCTAGAGCTCACTGTTACTACCTGCTGTGAAGTCGATGTCGTTTGCAAAATATAGGTTACAGTGGGGTCTACCACCAATAGAGATTGAAGGATCATGATCGTTCAGGTTTTCTTGTATGATTCTCTCTAGAAATAGGTTGAACAATGTGGGTGCAATTACGCATCCATGTCTAACCGCGACATTTGTCCAGAAGAATCCTCTCATTTGTTTTACCGGAAGAACTGCGTTGGTGGCATTTTTATATAGGGCCTGGGTGACTTGGATAATTCATTGCTCTTTCTGTACGTCCTGAGTATGACAATAAACTACATCTTGCAGCAAAGCATGAAAAGCTAACTGGTTCCGGTTGACACTCATAAATATTTGTTTAAAGCTGGAATAAATTTGCAAAAATCTGAGTAAGATTTTGTGAGAATTTCAATTTTGTTTGTATATCAAATCCCTGGTTAAAGGTTAACTGAAAAAAAGCAGCAAACGAAAATTGATATAACGAAACATTGGCTCCAGTAAATAGAAAAATGTTATTTATTAATCTCAAGTTTATTGGTTAGTAACTATTTTCACAGTTTATAAATATCTAATTTAAGGAGGGAAAATATTATTAATCATATTCTGAAGTGATGTTCAAAATTCTAATCACCTACAAAGTCAAAGAAAACCGTGTGTCTTATATGACACCGTAGATTGGTTAATATATATGAATGCAAACCTTGAAATATTTCGAACCGGTCCTAATACAATTAGTTAATTTCTGAGTTTAAGTAATCTATGTCATTATTCTACAAATCTTAAACGGAGTTCCACATTTCGATATCGTATATACGCCAGTGTCATTTTATCACTGTACTGCTCTCTCGCTAAATAATAATAATAATAATAATAAAAATAATAATAATAATATGGTCTAATCCAACTTGAACTAAACCTAGAAACTACAATAATGGGATTGGAAGCATACCCCACAAAAATCAATGACCCTCTTCTACAAATGGTAAAATACCAAATTCACTCCATCAACAAAGAAACTGTACTCTTCAAGAAACAGCTTAATATACCTGAAATCCTACCAACAAAAAAAGAAGCGAATAACATCTAAGCCAAGCGAGTAAAACAGATTGGCCAAATGAAATTACGATAAACTGGAAGGACAAGGCGTTGCATTGAAAATACCTAAAAAGAAGAATATGTAGCCAAAAAGAAAAGAAAACAGTGGCTGAAGTGCACCAGGTTGAAAGCTGAAACAAAAGGCCTAATTACTGCAGCTCAGGACCAAAGCCTCGCAGCCAGATCCTGTTACTATAATCAATAAACAAGGATGGTACTAACCTGAAATGAAGGATCTGCGGAAAATATGATGAAACTGTCGATCATATTATCCCAGGATGTCCGGAATCAGCAAAAAAAAAAAAAAAAAAAAAAAGTAAAAGAAAAAAAGAATATACCCACAGACATAACAAGGTACCTAAATATGTTCACTGAAACTTATGAAAGAAGCATAAAATCGAAACCACTGAGAGATGGTATGAACACCAAGCAGACACATTTGCCCAAAATAACGATCTAACTTCTGGAACATGCCAATTCAAACTGACAGGGAAATAAAAACCAAAAGACCTAATATTATCATAAAAAAACAAGAAATTCAGGACGTGTATGCTTATTGACATAGGAGTACCATCTGAGAAAAACACCTCCATGAAAATGATCGAGAAATTTTCCAAATGCAAAGACCTGAAGATCGAGATTAACAGGATGTGGGGAATGAAGACTGAGACTGTACCAATAGTAATCGGAGCACTGGGCCTCGTGAGAAAAAAGAATGAACAGTTTTACTAGCAGTGTCCCTGGTAACATCAACATATAAGTTGCCCAGAAGATCGCCCTAATAAGAAAATCCATAGACTAAGAAAAGTGCTATCTTAAATGATAATTCTCCTATAGTATCTAAGGAACACAGTTTGGACCTGGCTCTACAGGATACAAAGCAGAAAATATAATGATATAATGGAATATGCATACACCTGTGTTCCCCGTCACTGGAATATGACTGGCTGGTGTCCGTCATAAATACCGACGGACGTGTAGGTACGACAGCCTTAGTCTGAGAGCTAAATCTATAACGACGCCGATTGGACTACGCCATTGATCTACACATCTTACCTGCAACTATGACGCGTACCAGTCGATTAGTGCTACCGTATTCTACTTGGTTATAGTAACTAAAACCACTTAGCTACTTCGTTCAAATATATCCCTTTCTGGGATATATCACATAACATATATAAATGATAATGAAGTCCTTATGAGACTGGGTGTTATGCTGGATACACTGGGCTTTTGTATATATGTATATATTTTTGTATCACAGAATAACTGTTGCGGTGTTGTTCTCTGACTCAGTGATGATAATAATAATAGTGATTGGAAAGAATTTCCAGAGTTTTCTATTTGAAAATAATCTACCGGTTTCCAAATATGTATTAAATCTTTAAGAAACAGCGGCGTTTGGGAACTTTTGCCCACACTTCATACGTAAATATAATTTGGGAAAAATAACGTCTTGAAGTTTGTTTGTTTTTTTCTACCGTCTGTCTCGGGTGAATTGGCTGACTTTCGTTGGCACCATTTCTCGCAATGAAATGTCCCTTGTGTATCAGCTGATATTAGTTGAGGGTGGTTGGGTATCTTTTGCACGATGATCACCTAAAAGGCGTAAAAGGAACCCTGGACATTTGTCTTTGGCAACCTGTGCCCCGACCTTACTCACAGGTGAACCGTCTCCTCTGGCAGTGTCTTTTAAGTGATTATTTCTAAACGATCAACTTATACATGAGGTCGAAAGTACGAGAACCAATCCTCGTTATACACATATATGCGATTAGGAGGTAACTCAAGAATAGTTTGATGAAACCTTCGTAATGTTCCACGTTTATTCAGAGGAGTATTATTATTATTAACATTTTATTACCTTTGATTTCTGGTGTGTACACATTTCTTTCCGGGTCCCACCCAGACACTTAATATTTAGAAATGACATTGTGATATTTTCCACTGACCAATTAAAAAAACACACAGACAGACATATTTTGCGTATATAAACCCTTACTAACGTGTAAGCTGTACTCGTGAGAACAATTTTTTGTATTTCTTTAAGGCATGGACTTCCAGGAACCCCTTCAATTAGTCTACTGGAATGTTTTCCAACCAATACGAAGGCTCCAAAGACAACAGAGGTTGTTGATATTCTTTATATGCAACGTTTTTGAGATTTCGATTTGATAGGTTTTTGAAAATCTTCAAAGATACATTGCACTCTGCAGGAACTGCCATATCAAGAAGGAGGAATTTTTTTGTTTGCGGTCTCTATACAATTAGTTTTTAGCTTTGATTGTTCGTTATTATTATTATTATTATTATTATTATTATTATTATTATTATTATTCTTTGATTTGTGGAGTTTACACATTTCTTTCCGGGTCCCGCCCAGGACCTCAGGTTAGAAATGGCATCATGCCACTCTCCACTGACAAAAAAAAAATTCATAGATAAAGCCCTTCGTAAAGTGTTGGCTGTACTTGTCAGAACAATTTTTTGTATCTCCTTGAGGCATGGACTTCCAGGAATCCCTTCAATTAATCTACTGCAATCTTTTACAACCAATCCTAGGACTCCAACTACATCAGGGATTGTTGATGTTCCCATATGCCACATTTTTGAGATTTCTATTTCAAGATCCTTGTATTTTGACAGCTTTTTGAATATCTTAAAAGATACATTGCAGTCTGCAGGGACTGCCATATCAATAAGAAGGCACTGTTTTTGTTTGTAGTCTCTAATAATGTCTGGGAGTTTGGCTTTGGTCGTTCTGTCAGTGTGTATTGTGTAGTCCCATAGAATTGTAACAGGTCCTATCTCCGTAACCGGGTCTGGGTGGTGTTCATACCATTTTCCTTCAGTTTCCTCCCCGTATAAGTTGCATATTTTCCAGTGCAGATATTGGCCCACTCTGTCATGCCGGGTTTTATATTCAGTGGGTGCCAATATCGTGCAACCTGATACAAGATACATCATTATTATTATTATTAAAAAGCTCTTTCTGCGAGTAGTAGCATCACGATAACGAATTCTGAAAAGAAAACCACACAATATTCATTCGCACGAAAGATTATATATATGATAAGGGTCAGGACTATGCTGGTGATATAGGCATTTATATTTGGCATAAGAATAATCTTGAAAAAAGTCAATATTCTCTATTAAGAGTTCCAAGAAATAGGACCCAATAATTCCAAAACAGAATCTATGATCCGAACTGGACAAAAAACAGTGAGGTCATCAATCATCAGTCCATCATAAAAAATCAGGATATGGATTCAGTAAATACGAAACACTTGACATATCTCGATGTATGGATTAGTTATAACAGATTTGGCTTAGGAGATTAAGGGAATTGATCATAAAATAGGATTTGTTTAGGGTAGATTATCACAACACTGCATGTTACTAAAAACCTAAAACAATACCCTAAAATGCGATTCTTAAATAGCCTCGTCAAATCAATACTTTAATATAGATACCATGTGTGGCACCCAAACCGTTCAGAAATATCTAAACTGTCAGTTGTATACAACAGCGTTCTCGGATCTATGGATACAGGTAGCTTAGAACGAATGAAGTGTGTAGATCTTATCAGAGGCCAGCCTTCTTCGTGTTTCGTGAACTGGCGATAGAACTAGATTCAAGCATTAATTACATAAAAAAGGTATCTATGTATAGAATTATTTAATAGCATTCAAAAATCCCTATCGAATTCAGCTGTAATTATAGGAAGAAATACTTTGAAACCGAAGCAAAATATAATTATGAGCCTTTCTTTAATTTCCTGAAAATATTTACACTCTGGTTTTGGTAAAGCATCAGTTTAAAAAACAAAAACGTTTGTCAGTTTCAGAAAAAAATCTTGAACACCCCAAAGTGAATGTTGACAACGTGGAAACAGTAAAGCTAAATTGAGGCTTAAGAAATAAGAGATTTATAGAAATAAGAGATTTATAGAAATCTTACATTTTATTGCTGCTAGCCAAACTACAAGTTTACTGGGCCTGCGTCCTCAGCACCCTCGTGTACAGCAGCGAGTACTGGACAACTTACGCCAGTCAGGAGAAGAGGTTAAATACCTTTCACCTCCGCTGCCTCAGACGTCTCCTGCACATTAATTGGCAAGACAGGGTCACTAACACAGAGGTCCTCCAACGTGCCGGCATCCCCAGCCTGTTCTCGCTGCTCTGCCAAAGACGTCTCAGATGGCTCCGGCACGTACGCCGCATGGGTACCGGCTGCACCCCAAAAGTCATCATGTACGGGGAGCTGTGTGCGGTGTCCCGCCCAACTGGAAGACCTCAGCTCCATTTCAAGGATGTCTGCAAACGAAGCATGAAGCTGGCCGACATCGACCCCAACACCTGGGAAGCCGCGGCTGACAACCGTCATCTTTGGAGAGCCACAGTTAAAGACGGCATCACGATTGCAGGAGCCGCGAGAGAAGATCAGCAGGCAGCAAAGAGAGCCAAGAGAAAAGCAAGGACAGCCTCTGTCTCCGTGTCATCTAGTTTCATCTGCGCCAAGTGCCTGAGAGACTGCCGCTCCAGAGTGGGACTACACAGTCACCAGAGGCGATGTAACACCATCACCTAGCACCTACAGCTCTACTCCATCGTCTTCCGAAACGGGCGGAAGCCGAGCGAACGAATGACATTTTATTAAACTTTATGAATTATATCTATTTGTGGCGTAAAAAGTTTATTCGGTTTATTAAGTAAAATAAAATAATTTCTCATATTAACTTTTATTAAATAACAACTTTTACGATTTTTTTCTGACACAACCTTCTGTCCTATTTTAAGAAACTTCAGAATTCCATTCTCCCAGAGAATTCTAGTTTTTCTACGCGCTTTCCAGAGATTTTAATATTTGTTTAAGAGAATTCTTTAAAAACGCGACGAATTGTAAACCAATATATGGCAAATTTCAAACTTGGTTACAAAAAATGCCATCTTGCGAGAAAGAAGCCTTTAGAAATTTCAGAGGATGTTCGTTCATAATTGTAAAAAAAGAGTAACCAAAACAAAACAGGTAAAGAGAATTGTCCAAATATTTCATAGAATTATGAGAATTAATCATCTGAACAGTTATGGAAAAATAAAGAAGACACAGCGATAAAATCAAGTTAAGAAAACATTGAATAATTCATGGAAAAGTGTTCGACATTTTCTTTTAGTAGGTTCTTTAATGGTTTTCTTTTTACTTTATTATCTGGTAATCACCATGGCTTATATTGCGAAAGATAGTGGAATATTTCCTTATTAGTGGAATATTTCCTCATTTTCCTTATTTTCTTATCCAAAGTGTTTTCAAAATATTCCTTTCCGTCGCTAAGTCTTCTTAGTCTGCTAACCCATAGCTAGAAACGAGAACGCAATAGACTTGGCCGGAATTTGAGATCTACTTGAAGATTTCATTTTCTACATGAAAAAAAATTAACAATACCTGTACATACAGAGTAATATTTTTGTTGCTATAAGCCCCAGGGTGAAATCGATCATCGCTCTCTGCCAATATCTTTCCTTTATTATCTGTGAAATGACATCACATCTTTGGAAAGATAACGTAGTGTTTTCCGTTGTCTTCACCGCAGTTTTACATTCAAAGTAGTACTTCTTTTATAATGACCATATCCCGAGGCTAATGAACCCAGTGTGCGCCGATCTTTAGGGTATAGTTGAACTGAACAAAAATGAACCATTTCTTTCCCAAGAGCATTTATGCGAAAATAAACACAATATATTAGGACTGTCTCCAGATATCTAAACTGTTGCACCGGTTTGATTACGGTGTCTTTAAGCTGCAATTTTTATTTTGGGCTGTTACTTTTGCTAACAGCCATACATTTAATGCTTTTGCAAATTGATGTTTAGTCCTTTCATCACGCTTTATTTCCTTACCTTCCGTAGGAATTATTGTAGTTTCCTTTCTGCTACCAATGCTACATCATTTGCATATTCTAAGTTGTTAAGATTTAGGCCGTCAATAATAAATCCTGGTAGGACTTCTAGTTCTCAAAGAATGGCCTCGCTGTATAAATTTAAAAAAAGTTTTACTGAGAAGTTTCATCCGTGTCTTACACCACTTTTTATTTTTGTATATTTACTGAACGGTCTAGTGCCATTATTTACATTATTCGGACTATTGTCCTCATCTTTGGCGCCATATTTATTACAGCGTTGTACGCTCCGGCCTTTTTCATGTAGTTGGAATGTCGAACTGAACCCTTTATTTCGCTCACTGGGGTAGACTGTTCTAGTTCCACATGCCATATTTTAATGGATGTCAGTTATCAGTTATCTTCTGTTAATTTCCCCCTGAACTTCCCTCTGAAGTGACATCCATGCGTCATTCCTCTTATTTTTGTATTCGTATCTACGTTATCTGCATTACTCATTCTTTATATTTCTGCGCAGTTTTCGTTGAGCCATTCATCTTTATCTTGCCTGAATTTCTTTCTTATTTCTTTGTGTAATGTTCTATATTCTGTGCCGTCTCATTGTTCTTTGTATCTTTTTCTTCATGTTGAGAGATTCGTTTTTTCATTTGTCTTTGTGCCTTTTCTTTTGAGATGATCTTGTTTGCTGATGTCATTAAATCTTCTCTTAAGATGTCATATATGGAGTTTTCGTTTTAATTTCGTTCATGTATCTAATTTTAACCCTGTTCCTATATTTTTCCTTGACATTCGGATCAACCTGACTCTGTCGTATTGCAATTTGCGTGCTGTCTTGAGCCTCTTCAATTTCTGTAGTTTCACTCTCAGTTTTCAAGTCACTGATAGGTGGTCGCTCTCACAGTGAAAAGAATGGATGACAGATTAAATTCTCAACATGGCGAAAAGCTGACAACAGCGACAAGGCACGGCACTTTTTACAGTGTAAGACTGCATTTCTAAATCTCTTATCGATTATTATATAATAAATTTAGTCTTTCGTTTCGCCTGTTTAGATTCTCCATATCCATATACGTCTTGGGTGTTCTATTACCTGATCATTTGCCGTGTGCAGTTGGGCCAATCTTTCTTTGGTCGGAATTTGATATTTATTAAACCATTTCTGTCCTTGGCTACTTTGGCATTAAGGTCTGACATCTACAACAGATAGCGTTGAATATTTTGCTCAAAATCATCTGGAGTACCCACACCTGATCCCACCATCTATTAGAACAGAATCTCTACTGAGTGATATGCGCATAAGCCCGTCCCTGGTTTCAGACATAATTTCTAGACTCCCACAGTACAAGCGGAGGTGACTGTATCCCAGCCGTCGCCCTAAAGAAATCTGCTTCCGAGCTGACTGCAGTTCTATTAAAATTCTACAATTGCCTCGTTGCTCCATACTTTCCAGCTTGTTTGATGTCCCCTCTGCAGTTCCTGTTTTTAAGAACTCTGGCAAACACCCTATTAGTCTCTTACCGGTTTCAGCAAAGTATTCGAGGCTTTAATCAATGCTGAAGTCGTTAAACCGCTTAGTTCTCATGACCTACTCTCGGACAAACAATGTAGTTTTCGTTTCGCTACGTCTACCGATGATTTATTAACGGCTATCAGTGGATATGTATATCAAACTCTTGATAATAACGGAGAAGCTCGAACTGTGGTTCTAGATATCTCAAAAGCGTTTGCCAGAGTTTGACATGCTGGTCTTCTACATAAGCTTGAAGGTTACGGTATTACAAGACAATTGTTTGATTTAATCTAATCGTTCCTATCAAATCGTGAAATGAAGGTCGCTTTGAACGGAGTCGCTTCCAGATCCTTTCACACGAACGCGCCTCAAGGTTCTATTCTGTGTCCTTCGTTGTTTCTGGTGTTCATCAATGATCTTCCTGGTGTCATCAGTTCCCAAGTAGGCATTTATGAAGATGGCACTACCGTTTACTCCTGTCTCAATAGAAAATCCATCAGAGAACACTGGCTGCTACTCTTGAAAGGGGCATTCAACTGGTTAACTGGGGTAGAAAATGGCTTGTAAATTTTAAGACCTCCAAGACAAAACTGCTCTAATTTAGCAACGATAGATAAATATTTCAGCTTGCCATCAGCATGACTTACGGTAGATTTCTGGAGAGCAAAACACTGAGTCTTCTTGGCCTCATGTTTTCAGCTGACTTGAAGTGGAGCGACTACATCGAACAATCTGCATCTACTGCAAGGATATTTTTCACGTCAACGTCCATCTTGCAAATTTTTACTTCTACCATTTGTCCGTGCATTGAATACTACTGCCATATCTGGTCTGGTGCTCCTGTTATTCATCTCCAGGTTCTTGACAGAATCCAAAGAAGGATCTGCAGTGTAATCGATTCTGACTTGGCATTTCGACTTCAGTCACCTTCGCAACGACATTGTGTGGCTTCCCTCTGTCTTTTCTACAAATATTTTCATGGCAACTGTTCTGATGAGTTTTCTTTCCCTGGTACTCCGACTACATGAATCTAAGCGCGATAGTAGATTAGCATTTACATCCCACACACTTACCATTTAACATATTTAAATGCAACCGTAATTTCTACTCCAACAGTTTCCTTTCTCGCACTTCCTACCCGTGAGACTCCCTTCCGTTTAATTGTTTCCCTGATAAATTCAATCTTCAAAAATTTACAAGCAACGTCAATCGCCATCTTGAATCCCGTTCATCATTTCTCCTTTCACTCTTTCACTCTCTGAAACCCCCTTGCGCCCTAGTGACATTCTTGCCTTGCTTGGAATGGAACGATTAAGACAAAATCTATTGTAATTACTTACGGTTTGCATTGAGCTTTGGCGTTGTTTAGTGTAGAGTAAAACTTTTCAATTTCCTCTTTTCTACTGTGCTGTCAACGTATACACTACTAGGATGGGTATGCTTTCATGTTTCTCACCTCTATATTTCGTATTTATATTTCCCCCCCCCGCCACTACGAGGTCAGGTTGTGACACAAGTTAAGTATAATGTGGGGAACCCGAGCGCGTACACCCGGGCTAGGAACAAAAATTGTCCGAGGCCCTCGCAAACATCGGTTGCGCTGGCCTCGGTGCGAGCACCAATCCCTCTCTCTGAGGCAATGAGAGGCCGCGGCCTCTGTCAGCTGTTCCCCAGGGCTGGGCATCTCTCAGTATAATTTTCCTCAGTTGCGACTCTGTTCTTTGATGTTGCCGCCTCCTGAGAACACTCTACCCAAAGACAGAGACGCAACTAAGGGATGATAAATAATGTGTTACTACCCGAGAGAGTCATTTACACACTTCTACGATGCGTATTAACAGATGACGCACACTACGATACGGATATCTTTAGGCCATTAGCACAGTGAAAAATATCTTGAAAAAGCTAAACAAGATATTGAGAAACAGGAGAATATCGTTATGAACAAAAACAAAAGTACTGAACAGTTATATAATTTCAGTCGACATATATAGCAGTGAAGGCACATACTTGGCGCTTGTCAGAGGGTCACCCCCAGACGAGGCTCTGCCGAAGGCCTGAGTCTCGTCTCGGGAAACTGAATCCGTTTATACGTGGTCTATAGGGAATTTTTGATCGAGCCTACGGGCTCGGATACCCCACTTTAAAACTCGGCCTTGTGCCATATCTTGCTGCGTGAGGCAGCGGGTAAATAATTATATAGCAGTGAACGATGAACAATCTCCTCACAGATGAAGAAGAGACTTGAAGCAACAGAAATGTGGTTATACAAAAAGATGCTGAGGATACCATATACCAAACATGTGAGCACAAGCAAGGTTTTGGAGGATGGAAAATGCAACACTGAGATCCGAAGACATATTGGGATGGCCAAAGACGCACTCCAAAAGCTAAGCAGAGTATTAAGAGACAGGAAAATAGTACTGAACTCTTACGTGATATCTGTCCTCCTGTTTGTCAGTAAATGCTGGACAATCTCCTCAATGATGAGGAAACTCGAAGCAACAGAAATGTTGTTCTACAGAACGATTGTGAGAATACCATTGACTGAACATTTGAGCACTGACTATATCTTGAGAAAATATCCGTTAAAAGGACAGTTATACTTGACATCCGGAAGGGACAACTGAAATTTCTGGGGCCCATAATGAGGGCTTGGAAAATTTGAAAGTTAGAGATGCAGAGGAATGCAACGCACAGCTTATACGGCCTGCTTAAGTGTGTCAATGGCGAGGCAGGCTTTGGAAGAGATGGCAAAAAGACATTTACTACGAGCTATAAATACAGGAAATTTTGGGGACCCATAATCAACATATTGAAGGGACACGGCAAATAGATATTAGCGCAGAATTTGAAATCGGTGTGTTGAATTAACAGTCGGTACCAATAGATTTTACCTTCCGAGAGCAACAGCACTTAGATTAAAAAAAAAAATAACAAAGAAAACGTAGGAAGGCCAAATAATCCACTAGCTAAAATCATATGAGAAAAAAAAAAGAATTAATATATTAGTTCAAAGAATTCAGGGAATAATAAGAAAGAGTTAATTTAAGATGTTGACATTCCACATAACTTCGAACAAATGGTTAGAAAGGAAACCGTCATAACCACTGAAAAGAATGGTACTAGTTACTTGACTTGAGAAATCTATTTTCCTGATTTTATTTAATAGAAAAAATGTATAAATCTCATCCGAAAGTAGCAGTGGCTGTTCAATCAGCGAATATGAAATGTTTTCTTATGAGGAAACGGCTACTATTAGAATAAATAAATATCCAGTGGATACTGGCAAAGCTAATGAAAGGAATTAATGAACAATTATGAAGTCATTAGATTATGACATATTAATAACTATTATAATTTATACCACCACTTCAGACGATATTGTAAAGTCAGAGAATTTACTGGCTAAAATATAGATTTGAATCGGATAATATCCTGTTTCTTTTAGCGCTTCTTATTTTAATACTTCCTGTCAGTCCTCTTTGAGCGTTCTTCTCCCTTATTTAGACTTTGCGAACACTGATTGGCTCTAAGTGCGTGTGAGTTATATCTAATTACGTTAGCGCTTCATGTAATAAAATGATATCCTTGAGTCGGTTTTCCAGTCAAAGAATATTTACTTAATAAGCGTTACAGGATGGGGAAAAAGTGATTTCATCTGAGTTCACAAATTAGTTTTGAGGTATAACTTCCGATTTCTATTACATTACAAATTCTTAAGTTCATTATCGGCCGCCCTTAACAATTAGTGCGCGGTTCAACATGTCTGAGTGTCTCTTTATTCAATCGAAATTCGTGAGAACAAGTTTCAATTGCTGCCAAATATGTATGGAATACTATACGTATTTAAGACGAGGAGATTGATGGACGGCTGAGGCTAGCCATAAATTTAAATATGTAGTGACCTTCTTTCAACACTCTTGTTAAGGTATCGATTCTCTAACGTCCATGCTCAAGTGTTTAGATTTACCAGATGAATATGGAATTTCTGATTCCACATATGTGACGATCCACAGTTTTTTTCTCTAGTGTATTAAAAAATTGAAATAAAAATTATAATGCGGATATAGATTTTAAAATTTACTAAGGTATTTCCAAAGTTTTGCGCAATATATTCAAAATCGTGTCGTCACTATGTTATATTCTTCATTCTTAAATGTGGAAAAATGAAAAAAAGTACGTAATCTAGTCACTCGATTTAATTATATGTGAGGAAAACATGATTTTGAGCATGACAGTTTTATAAGCAGCGAGCATAAAAAAAGGGAAATAACAGAAAATTGATTCATAAATGAAAGGAAAGGGAGAATTCAGATGCTTTATATTTTCGAACGGTCTAAAATTATAGAAAGAATTGAAAAAATAACTGCATCTCTTATTTGGGATTGGGACGCTTCGGTGTAGCCCATTTGACGTCGCTGATTCGGCGTGGCCGATTCGGTGTAGCCGATTCGACATAAGAATTTTTCAGAGTGACGATTAGGCGTCAGATTAATATTTCGTCGTTATAGTCAAATTTGCTCTCTCTCTTTCTCTCTCTCTCTCGCGCGCGTTTAATAGTCAAATTAGTACTTTGTTGTTATACCCAAATTTGCTCGAATAGTCCAATTTAAGAAATAAGAGTAGTTAGATGCATTTTTATATTTAAGAAAAGGAGTCGTTGGAGGCATTTTTAAAAATAAGAAAAAGAATAGTTGGAGGTATTTTATATTTAAGAAAAGGAGTCGTTGAATGCATTTTTAAATTTAAGAAAATGAGTCGTTGGAGGCATTTTTGAATTTAAGAAAAGGAGTCATTGGAGGCAATTTTAAATTTAAGAAAAGGAGTCATTGGAGGCAATTTTAAATTTAAGAAAAGGAATCGTTGGAGGCAATTTTAAATTTAAGAAAAGGAGTCGTTGGAGGCATTTTTAAATTTAAGAAAAGGAGTCGTTGGAGGCAATTTTAAATTTAAGAAATGGAGTCGTTGGAGGCAATTTTAAATTTAAGAAAAGGAGTCATTGGAGGCAATTTTAAATTTAAGAAAAGGAGTCGTTGGAGGCAATTTTAAATTTAAGAAAAGGAGTCGTTGAAGGTTTTTTTAAATTTAAGAAAATGAGTCGGAGGCATTTTTAAATTTAAGAAAATGAGTAGTTGGAGGTCTTTTTATATTATATTTCCTTCAGTTCAGCTTCATGTGTTTCAGTCTTCAATGCCCTTTATTCCAAGATGGATGCAAATATGTATCAAAACGTGGAAGAAACAAAGTTATATCTGAAGGGTGTTGCTCATAATTACGAAATGAAGAAGTAATTTCTAGGATTAAATAGCTTTACTAAATTTTTTAATTATTTTTTTAGATAAAATGTTTTAATTAAATTTTCAATTTACATTACCCCATTAGTGTTTTATAAGGATCTTTAATTCCCTAAATCAATAAAAAGTCATATATAAAGTTGGGTGTCTTTAATACTTTTATTTGGTGTGTGTGTGGGGGGGGAGGTTCTCCTGTCAATGACGTCGAAACATTCTGACGCCTAACCGGCACTGCCGAATAATCCAAATATTTTTCTGATGACGAATCAGCGACGCCAAATGGACTACGACGAAACTTACGAAAACCTTCTTATTTGAATTTAAACTCTAGTGAAACACTTGAACAAAGCAAATATTGGTTGGAAGCACACACACGAAAAGTAAGGTAGTACAAGTCCTATAGGTTCACTGTGCAAAACAACTCCACACTTCTTGTCTCGTTCTCCAATACGACACTCACTGTCCCGAACGAAAAACTGAACACCTGTTAAATGAGCTTACCATGTTTTTATACAACTGATCCAACCAACACTCTGATAATGGATATGATCCCCAAAAAGGGCGTAAATTCTTCACGTGCCGACTGCGGATTGATTATTTGGGTTACCCGACCCTTATTAAATTTGGTCGTGCATCAACAATGAGGAGACTTTACACAGACGATGTCCCATTCTTTGTATACTCCTTGAATGTTTTGTGGTGCAAATTATAGCGTGGTATACATGTTCTGTACCCCGATGTGTTACCTATGCAGCATGTCGGCTGGTGCTGTGGAAGCTGAAAACTGTCCTTGGGAGTGACATTGTGCCAATAGACCGCCACTGGCACCGAACATTGCTTTCTGACTGCGATGGTCTTGATACTTCTATGACAACGGTCGACAATTCCATCCCCAGCCGGTACATGACCGCATCGGAATCTCAAGTGTACCCCTCCCCCAGCTATTTAAAAATTTCTTACAGGTAAATGCAGTGTCGATATCTGTCAATATTTTAGCTGGGGGCCCCGTTCATAGAAAATTGTTTCCAGCTGACGAATAACACGAGCGGAGTCTTGTCGACGCAGCGGTCACCATATCGCGAATCGAGAAGGACCACAATCAATTAGTCTTAGAAAATGACCGCCTGTGTAGTGGGTAATGTCGATCGCCAATCTACTCCAAGTCAACTTTACACCTTCTTCCAACGCAACGGAAGAGGATCAAATGACCTGCAGGCTTCGCAGGTTTTGACTCCAGATTCGATAAGTTTTCTAGACACTAATGGATCAACAGACAAAATATAAAGTCCTCTTCACACCCGGATGGCCAATTTGGTGGTGTATATTGTTCACCTTGTTCTTCTTCAATCTGCTCCCCACAATGACTCAACCTTTCACCAGTGGCTCTTCTCCATACATATGTAAATCCAACCATCTCCGCGACACTCGGGTCAGGCAGTCAGCGCGTTTAGACATGATTTCACTAGCATCACATCCATCGTCAAGGCGTATTCCTTTGTCAATGGTTGCAATGTCTCTAATAATCGTCTTACCAGCATCTCACCAGCCGCCTTTGTGTTTACCCATACCTTTCCAGTCAAGGTGTCTGATATACATCGATGTAAACAAGTCGAATCTATAACCAAATGTAACACCAATGCCCACCATTGAATGGACAGATTTACACCTATTATTGCTGCAAACAAATTGATATGCAACTATCAACCTCCACAATGCTTCCATTCAATTCTAGTGACACTCCGGTGGCCATAGAACATGCGTCCACTCAAAACTTCATCTCACTATCATCAACTCACCAGTCTCTTCTCACGAGATCCAACTCGCGTAACTTGACTACTGTTTCCGTTAGTATGCAACGGAGAAAGCCATCCTTGACTTCATCATCCCATCTATTGGTCACTTCAGTCGCCCGCCGCTTTATAAATGCAGTCACCACACTAAGACAGCCACACACAGGGAAATGGCCCACAAGTATTCCGCATAGGGAAAAGATGCTGGTGACGATCTGTGGAACGTCTGGGACTTCACTTATCCGTTTCAATCGAAATATGCCGTCCTCCCCATCCCTAGCCCTGCAAGCCCAAGACTTTGGCTACGTCTTCTAATCGCTCTGGATCTTTACAGACGAGCCCATAATCAGAGTGATGCTGCCGTACGTTCACTGCAGAAACCAGTCATCAATATATGCTGACGTGGCGCTTTTAATCGTTTGATCTTGATTCACTACTGCGTCGATGACAGCTTTGATGATGAGCGGCGCCACATTTAACATGAAACCTAATCATGTCAAGCAAAATCGCTGACCCTTAAAAATCACAGTCTGAAAGCGCCATAACGCCTTATCGGTATTAATTTGCATTTTTTAAGTCCAAAATCTTCTTGTCGTCGCCATTCTCTAAGCTTCACGCACACGTCCGCATCAGCAGTGAATGCCTCTACAAATTGATTCAATTCGCGATAGTCTAACACCGGCCGGAACTTCATGGCCCATCAAAGGAATCCAACCCTTTGGTGGGCCATGCGCCTTTTCGGGTTATTGAAACAGCCATCCATTTTGTTGCCACAGGATGCATAGGAGGGAACTGTATATTCTTGCACGTTATTTTTCAATTCACCGGAAGCTAAAGTCAGGCTCATCAACAGAAATAGCGGCACACAGGCTCAGGCTTTCATCAGAAAATCTTACTTCACCTGATCTGGTGAGGTACACACCTTCGAGACACCTGACTGCGTCGATCCCGAGAATAACATTATATCCTAACAATCGTCTATCAACGATCAGGGCTTCACTAGTCATAGAACGAGTCTGCCTAATACCCAGTTTGATTTTGCAGGATCCACGGCACTTCAAAGTTCTCCCATCAACCGTTAAGACTTTCATCTCCTTCTGCCTCCATAGACGGCATACAGCTCTGCTCCCCAGCGTCTGTGAGCACTCCAGAATCCACCAGAGCGGCACATTTATGTCCATTGACAAATAACTCCACAGCAGGCAATTCCCGTTTCTCTAAGTGTTAGGGAAGAAGACTGTCGCTGACGTCTTATCCCCACAGGCGTTTCTCTGATATGTGAAGTTTGATGATATATACACGATCTTGTCGCATTTAAAACACCTCATCTCATGGCGGGTCCTTTGGGCTCAATTATCCATCTTCTCTGACCGGCCCTGCATGCAATCTCTGGCTATATGGTTAGGACCAGAGCACAAATAGCACATGACAGCTCCTCTACGTGAGTTAGTGGGAAGAACTTCCTCGTCTGTACGCGTTTATTGAGCAAACGCGGCAACCGATTCCTCGTGCTCCTTGTCATCAGTCATGATGGCCCGTGCCCGGGTTAGCAACTGCTCCACAATCATAGTCTTTATCCGAGACGATGCCCGAATAAGCCATCTAACATGTTGTGGCATACCGGATAGAAATGCGCACGCCATCCAACATTCCGGCAGCGATCCTCCTACCAGCCGAGCCAGGCGATGTAATTCAGCCCAAAATTCATCTACAGATTCATTCTGTCGAAGGCACAAGGATCTTTTTGAAACGTTAAAAAGAAAGATCTATTTTGAAAAGTTGTTAGAATAGGCTTTTCCAAAGGGAATTGGAAATTGTGATTTTTGGTGTATCGATATTCTTATCTGTTATGGGATCTAACCAATGATAATAATAATGGACTATTCAATACTTGATAAATACTGCGCCTCATGAGTAAGCAAGGAGTCACTCGCTCAACTTTCTGATCGAGTGTTCGGTTCAACTCTCTGTCTCCGGACGGAGAGGAACCCGAAGGAGGCTACGCCGAAGGGCGGAGTCTCCTTCGGGGAGGTAAAACCGGCCCTGAACCCGTTTATACGGGTTAAAAAGGGCATATTTTTGGGCCGAGCCCACGGGCTCGGGTAAACCCACAATAAACAACCGACCTTATGTCACATGTTGCCCCAGTGGGGGGGGGAGACTTAATATTGTCACTTGCTCAACTTTCTGAGCGAGTGTTCGGTTCAACTCTCTGTCTACGGACGGAGAGAACCCGAAGGAGGCTACGCCGAAGGGTGGAGTCTCCTTCGGGGAGGTAAAACCGGCCCTGAACCTGCGCAGGCGGGTTCAAATGGGCATATTTTGGGGCCGAGCCCACGGGCTCGGGTAAGCCCACAATAAACAACCGACCTTGTGTCACATGTTGCCCCAGCGGGGGGGGGGGCTGAATATAGTCACACGCTTAACTCTTGAACGACAGAACGGTTCAACTCTCTGACTACGGAGGAGAGGAACCCGAAGGAGGCTACGCCGAAGGGCGAAGTCTCCTTCGGGGAGGTAAAACCACCCCTGAACCTGTTTAGGCGGGTTCAAACGGGCATATTTTTGGGCCGAGCCGACGGGCTCGGGAAACCCACAATAAATAACCGACCTTGTGTCACATGTTGCCCCAGTGGGGGGGGAGACTGAATATTGTCAGTCGTTTAGCTCTTGAGCGACTGTTCGGTTCAACTCTCTGTCTACGGACGGAGCGGAATCCGAAGGAGGCTCCGCCGAAGGGCGGAGTCTCCTTCGGGAAGGTAAAACCGGTCCTGAACCCGTTTATACGGGTTCAATGGGCATATTTTTGGCCGAGCCCACGGGCTTGGAATGCTCACATTAAAAAGGCCTTGTGCCACATGACACCCTCGTTGGTGGGGGTTGACTGAATATCGTCAGTAGTCCAGGTCGAGTCAGTTGTTCAAGTCGAGTCAGTAGTTCAAGTAGAGTCAAGTGTCGAGTCAGAGGCAGTCCGACACAGAGTCGCGTTCAGACAATTACTACAAGACATTGGAATAGTGTTACTGGTCGAGACTACATTGTTCTCTCTACTAAACCTGATTGTTCATACTAACACTTCTACTTCTCTGTATATATTCCTGTTTGTAATATATCTGTGTTATTTCATACCTGTGTTCGAGTTCTTCTTTATCGGTTCTACCTTGGACTATCACCGTGGTACACGGAACCGGACCATAACAAGTGGCGACGAAGATTCGAATTCATTCGGTGGAAGAAAAAAAATTCGTTCGCCAAAGTATAATATTATCATTCGTATTTTTGTTATATAACTGCTTGTATCACGCATCTTCCTCACACTTGCAAAACAGGTTGCATGTATGAGGGAAAATGCTTCAGTATTCGATGACCATGAATGACCATCAGACAATCCCTTGGGGTACTTGTCTCCTGTCATGATCTTTTGGGCCACTGAATGCGATGTCTCTTCCGGAATAATAGTATCCATAATTTCCTGATTACTGTCAACCTGTTTCATCTTTGATTTCAATGCATAATACAACATGTAATGGCTGCGTATAAGAATTGCTAAATTCATTAATCATAAATTTGTCTTTAATACCATCCGGAAGAAAGTTCCTGCGTGTAGAAAGGGACTTAATTGACACGAGTAGTGAATTAATGGTCTGCAGTCTGTGATCAATAAAAACTTTCCTTTTCTGAAAGCATAAAATAGCTAAAATAAGTAACAGAAACTTCAAGACATTTAATAGATCGAGCGGATTAATTTTATCCGTAGAGAAATATAATCAGGGATGTGATATCGTAAAAATACGTCTAAATTATCGAAGTTCGAATGTTGAATAATTCATTAAATCAGCCTGAAATCAACCCTGATACTCGTCAACAAACGATCGATAACTATAAAATATGATATTACGAACAATATGAAACCTATCACTGCTTTCATCAAGAGTAACTTTATCTAAATAATTAAATGCTCGCGAAAAATTACCATAATCGATCGACACCAGAGTAGAATAGTCAACGTCTGGTGTAAGATATCTAATCCTGTTATTTGCCTTTTATATATATTTTAAGAGACCATATCTTTCAGATTGAGTAAATTTCGTTATTTGTAAAGAGGACATTTTGTCAAAGGGGGACTTTGATGGCTCGACATGCTAATGTTAACGTGTTAGTCTCTGGAGTGCATCGAGATACTTTATATATATATATATATTAGACCAAACTAAGAAAAAGCATTTAAAATCAATGCTGCGGAATTGATTCAATCGATGTAAATAAATAAATAAAAAACGATGAAAAGAAGCTGATCAATACATATAGTGCAAAAGAAAGATTTCTTACCTTCACATCTGTACATTTGCCAATAAATAATCACAGAAACTTAACCAGACGGCGCCATCTTGTCGCTAAGCATCATATTGATTGAATACAGACGACTTCTAAACCACTTCAATTTCTCAGCAAACCTGATGAATATTGTTCGCAGAAGCAAATCTGCTAAACGGTATACAAAATACCTACTTTTAATTCAAACTAATTACATTAGAGGATGAAAAAGTTACCAGGATTGTTACATAGTTTTATTTATATAAATTTATAGCTTCAATATTTACTTATTAAGGTGTGGCAATATTTACTAGGCTAATTGTGTTCTTTGTTCAACGTAGCTTTGTACTTTCCAGGTTTCTATCCGGATCCCGGCACCAAATGTAACAATATTTGCTTGGTGTGTGACCATTGGCTTACCACCAATCAATTCCAATTTAGCACTCCATCAATAGTTACTGCGCCTCACGCTGAACCGAAATATTCCTCAGAGAGGGAGGTCAACAGAATAAATACAAACACAAACGTGAAGTGGTCAAATGACAGGACATAAAATATATTGTCGAAACTCCATCCAAATGTTGATGACTAAAAACTGAAGAGACATTAATTTTAACAATGTATTGAGCATTCTTCTGGGTCAAGAAATAAAGATGATGTTGAATGGCCGATGGTATTCGCTTCATCAATACAGTAGAATCCCTAACAACCGGACTAAGAAAACCTTCCGGATATGAGGAATTGGTTACAAAGTCCGGATATGAGGGATTATATTTAGATTAAAATAAAAGAACTGAAATCCGGTTTAACATTTATTTTCAGTGTTTTATAGTAAACAAAATAAGCTAATGGTGAGTGAAATATAACAGAATTGATTTTAAGGAAAAAGAAATAAATTATGTAATGTTAATAAAAAAACATTAAATTAAGTATGACATGTGTGCAAAAGAAATAATGTAAAGAGGATATTTTAATCGCTGTTGCATGATGATTCTTTCTCTTCTAATGTCATTCTCAACTTTTTCCACATTTCGTTTTGCTTTTGTTCTTGAAATTTTTTAAACGAAATTCACTTTTTAACTCTGTGTGCGTTATTACAATCGTCATAGCTGAATGCTAGCTTTCTTTCCATAAAACTGATAACCTTTTCAATAGATTTTTCAAGTTCAGTCCAGTGATTCCGCGTATGAGGGATTCCGGATATGAGGGATTCCGCGTATGAGGGATTCCGGATATGAGGGATTCCGTGGATGAGGGATTTTACTGTATTAAATTATAATAAATGTAAGATAGAAAAAAAGAAGTGTATAAATTGTTTTCATTTTTTGTTCTTTCTCCGAGGTCGACTTTGTCGTTTCATTGCGAATCCTCATGCAGTGATTTACCACGGCGACCCAAAAGGGTCAGAGTAGCGTGTGTGTTTTGCAAAAGTGTGTGGAGACGGTGTATCGACGAGCTTCGGACGGACGATGAATCGAACTTCATGCTGATAGAGGTGGTGGTGTCGCTTGTATCCATATTTTCTTTCTTTTGGGGGGGGCGGTTCTGGGCTCTCATTGGCTGAGTGTTGGCTGGGGCAAGTGTATAAAAGCTCATTTAACAGGTGTTCAGTTTTTCGTTCGGGACAGAGTGGCGTATTGGAGAACGAGGCAAGAAGTGTGGATTTTGTTTTGCCTAGTGAACCTATTGGACTCTTCCTACCGTTCTTTTCCTGCGTGTGCTTTCAACCAATTTTTGCAACAAGCTATTTCGGCCATTGTTTTTTTTTCCTTCCTTTGCATGATGTCGGTCAAGGCCTTTGACATCCGGCTGATTCCGGTCTACAGCGGTGCCCGGACTGACCTGCCAATTGTAGAATGGATTGAAAACATTGATTAGTTTGCAAGCTCTGTGCTATGGACAAAGTCGAGCGTGTCTTGCCGCTATGACTGCGAAGCGGTGCTCTCGCCGTGTATCGGCAACTGAGTATGAAACAGAAGGTAGATGCGTATGCGATGAAACGGGCCCTAATGATCGCATACGCAACAGATACGTTCAATGCTTTAGAACAATTCGTGGCGCGACAACAGAATGAAACAGCGGATGAATTTTGGGCTGAGTTATATCGCCTGGCTCGGCTGTTAGGAGGATCGCTGCCGGAACGTTGGATGGCTTGCGCATTTGTATCCGGTCTGCCATAACATGTTAGACAGCTTATTCGGGCGTCGTCTAGGATAGAGACTATGATTGTGGAGCTGTTGCTAACCCGGGTACGGGCCATCGTGACTGATGACAAGGAGCACGAGGAATCGGTTGCCGCGTTTGCTCAATAAACTCGTACAGACGAGGAAGTTCTTCCCACTAACTCACGTAGAGGAGCTGTCATGTGCTATTTGTGCTCTGGTCCTAACCATATAGCCAGAGATTGCATGCAGGGCCGGTCAGAGAAGATGGATAATTGAGCCCGAAGGAGCCGCCATGAGATGAGATGTTTTAAATGCGACAAGATCGTGTATATATCATCAAAGTTCACATATCAGAGAAACGCCTGGGGGAAGAAGACGTCAGCGACAGTCTTCTTCCCTAACACCTAGAGAAACGGGAATTGCCTGCTGTAGAGTTATTTGTCAATGGACATAAATGTGCCGCTCTGGTGGATTCTGGAGTGCTCACAGACGCTGGGGAGCAGAGCTGTATGCCGTCTATGGAGGCAGAAGGAGATGAAAGTCTTAACGGTTGATGGGAGAACTTTGAAGTGCCGTGGATCCTGCAAAATCAAACTGGGTATTAAGCAGACTCGTTCTATGACTAGTGAAGCCCTGATCGTTGATAGACGATTGTTAGGATATAATGTTATTCTCGGATCGACGCAGGGTGTCTCGAAGGTGTGTACCTAACCAGATCAGGTGAAGTAAGATTTTCTGATGAAAGCCTAAGCCTGTGTGCCGCTATTTCTGTTGATGAGCCTGACTTTAGCTTCCGGTGAATTGAAAAATAACGTGCAAGAATATACAGTTCCCTCCTATGCATACGAGAAAGAACTTTTATTGTGGCAACAAAATGGATGGTTGTTTCCATAAAACGAAAAGGAGCGTGGCCCACCAAAGGGTTGGATTCCTTTGATGGCGATTTTACAAGAGCACAAGCAGAAGGTCCGGCCGGTGTTAGACTATCGCGAATTGAATCAATTTGTAGAGGCATTCACTGCTGATGCGAAGCTCAGAGAATGGCGACAACAAGAAGCTTTTGGATTTAAGAAATTCCTATTTGCAAATTAATGTTGATGAGGCGTTATGTCCCTTTCAGACTGTGGTTTTTAAGTGTCAGCGATTTTGCTTGACACGATTAGGTTTCATGTTAAATGTGGCGCCGCTCATCATCAAAGCTGTCATCGACGCAGTAGTGAATCAAGATCAAACGATTAAAAGCGCCACGTCAGCATATATTGATGATATATTCATCAATGAAAAACTGGTTTCTGCAGTGAACATACAGCAGTACCTCTCTGATTACGGGCTCGTCTGTAAAGATCCAGAGAGATTAGAAAACGTAGCCAAAGTCTTGGGCTTGCAGGTTTAGGGGTGGGGAGGACGGCATATTTCGATGGAAACGGGGAAGTGAAGTCCCAGACGTTTCACAGATCGTCACCAGCATCTTTTCCCTATGCGGAATACTTGTGGGCCATTTCCCTGTGTGTGGCTGACTTAGAGTGGTGACTGCATTTATAAAGCGGCGGGCGACTGAAGTGACCAATAGATGGGATGATGAAGTCAAGGATGGCTTTCTCCGTTGTATACGAACGGAAACAGTAGTCAAGTTACGCGAGTTGGATCTCGTGAGAAGAGACTGGTGAGTTGATGATAGTGAGATGAAGTTTTGAGTGGACGCATGTTCTATGGCCACCGGAGTGGCACTAGAATTAATGGAAGCATTGTGGAGGATGCTAGTTGGTTACGTCCTGCTGAAGATGACAAGCATATCAATTTGTTTGCAGCAATAATAGGTGTAAATCTGTCCATTCAATGGTGGGCATTGGTGTTACATTTGTTACATTACAGATTCGACCTGTTTACATCGATGTATATCAGACACCTTAACTGGAAAGGCACGGGTAAATACAAAGGCGGCTGGTGAGATGCTGGTAAGACGACGCTTAGAGTCATTGCAACCATTGACAAAGGAATACGCCTTGACGATGGATGTGACGATGGTGAAATCCTGACTAAACCGCGCAGACTGCCTGACCCGAGTGTCGCGGAGATGGTTGGATTTACATAGGTATGGAGAAGAGCCACTGATGAAAGTTTGAGCCATTGTGAGGAGTAGATTGAAGAACCAGGTGACCAATATACACCCCCAAAGTGGCCACCCGTGTGTGACGAGGACATTATATTTTGCCAGCTTTGTTGACCCATTAGTGTCTACAAAACTTATCGAATCTGGAGTCAAAACCTGCAAAGCTTGCCGGTCATTCCGTTGCTTTGGAAGAAGTTTGACTTGTAGTAGATTGGCGATAGTCATTACCCACTACACAGGCGGTCATTTTCTAAGACTAATTGATTGTGATCCTTCTCGATTCGCGATATGGTAACCGCTGCGTCGACAAGACTCCGCTCGTGTTATTCTTCAGCTGGAAACAATTTTCTATGAGCGGGGCTCCCAGCTAAAATATTGACAGATATCGACACTGCATTTACCTGTAAGAAATTTTTAAATAGCTGGGGGAGGGGTACACTTGAGATTCCGATGCGGTCATGTACCGGCTGGGGATGGAATTGTGGACCGTTGTCATAAAAGTATCAAAACAATCGCAGTCAGAAAGCAATGTTCGGTGCCAGTGGCGGTCTATTGGCACAATGTCACTCCCAAGGACAGTTTTCAGCTTCCACAGCACCAGCCGACATGCTGCATAGGTAACACATCGGGGTACAGAACATGTATACCACGCTATAATTTGCACCACAAAACATTCAAGGAGTATACAAAGAATGGGACATCGTCTGTGTAAAGTCTCCTCATTGTTGATGCACGACCAAATTTAATATGGGTCGGGTAACACAAATAATCAATCCGCAGTCGGCACGTGAAGAATTTACGCCCTTTTTGGGGATCATATCCATCATCAGACTGATAGCGCACAGAGGAGTGTGAACGATTGTGTATTTAAAATCTAGTTCAACAGGTTTTCCTCCAGAACCAGAAGTTCAGAGACTAATGCCTGATCACCCGATGACACTCCAGGCTTTAGTACGTCTGCGAATAAAGACTCTCTTTGTTCCTCTTCGAAGGGCTACCCAACAGAAGAGACATACTGCGTGATGCATCGGTTGTGATCAGTAGGAGTGTATCAGTACTTACCACGACGACCCAGAAGGGCCAGAGTTATGCAAGGGAGTGTGGAGACGAGTTTCGAATGAACGGTGAATCGGACAGCACTTCGTGCTGATAGAGGTGATGGTGTCGCTTGAAGCCATTTTTATTGGCTGAGTGTTGGTTGAGTAAGGTGCATAAAAACATGGTAAGCTCATTTTTTCGTTCGGTACAGTGAGTGTCGTATTGGAGAACAAGACAAGAAGTGTGGATTTGTTTTGCAGAGGGAACCTATTGGACTTGTACTACCTTTCTTTTCGCGTGTTCGCTTCCAACCAATATTTGCTTTGTTCAAGAGTTTCACTAGAGCTTAAATTCAAATAAGAAGGTTTTGGTAAGTTTCGTCGTAGTCCATTTGGCGTCGGTGATTCGGCATCAGAAAATTATTTGGATTATTTGGCAGAGCCGTTTAGGCGTCAAGACGTTTTTACGTCATTGACAGGAGAACACCCCCCACCAACACACACACTCACCAAATAAAAATATTGAAGCCACCCAACTTTATATATGACTTTTTATTGATTTAGGGAATTAAAGATCCTATTAAACACAAATGGAGTAATATAAATGGAAAAATAAATTAAAACATTTTATTTAAAAAAAAAAAAATTAAAAAATTTAATAAAGCTATTGAATCTTAAAAATTACGTCTTCATTTCGCTATTTATGAGCAACACCCTTCAGATATAACTTTGTTTCTTCCACGTTTTAATAAATATTTGCTTCCATCTTGGAATAAAAGGGCATTGAAGACTGAAACACATGAAGCTGCACTTACATATTTTTGTCAAATAAATCTATTTTTAATATTATAATGTTATTCACACACACACACACACACACACACACACACACACACACACACACACACACACACACATATATATATATATATATATATATATATATATATATATATATACTAGCAGGATGGCCCGGCGTTGTCCGTGCTTGATTCAAAAATCGTATGACTGATACAGCAATCGCTATCACTTGCCTTAAAATATTTTTGCCCTTTCTTGCCTTTAAAGGAGTGCCCTTTGCTGTGCTGATGTTGCTACATGCCTTACTTCTTGCCTATCTCACACTGAGAATTTGTTCTAAGTTCTATACTAAACATTAAATCTCTTACGAAAAAAGAACTAAAGAAAATGAACACAAAACGATCAGCTTTAAAAAAGGACACGTAACTGGAAAAACCGAATGAAAAAAGAATGTTAAGAACAAATACTTTTTCACACCCAACCCAGTTCTGTGGAATCAGAATCAACGTTGAGTTTCAGCAAGCGAATGAGCCAATTGGAGTAAAGTGCCATGCAGATTTAAATTTTTCCCACTTGTGACGAATGCAGCTATAGATTATTTTGCATATTAGCATGCTAGTTAACATTCGTGTCAGTCAGCTGTTGGCTCTCACACTGGCCAATAGAATCTTCCTGCCTATTCGTGGCAGGCAGCTATTGGCTCTCACTCTGGAGCATATGCATGTAAATTTTGTTGCAAATCCGTCGAAAATTCCGGCCGTGCATTCGTTACACACACACAAACACAGACATCCTGCTTTTTATAGATAGAGATATAAGTTAAAGATAAAATGCAGATCAAATATGGATCAGAATCCGAGAGAATGATAAATTAAATAAGAAATGGGAAACGTATATCAATCTAACATGTTTCACATTTATTAAAGCTTCGTCAGAGATTGGGAGAAAACACACAAAAAGAAAGAAATTCTGGTATTTTCAATTTTCTTTGAGTCATTTCTTATTGGTCAGCCATTTATCATTTGCATCACGTAGATAATTCTATATGTATGTAAGTTTGTAAAGATTCGTGTGTGTCTAAATGTCCATCAGAAGTTAATGTGTGTTCATAATTGTGTATGTTTGGCTCTCTAGTAAGAGTTCTAATGTCTTAACCATTGTGCGGTCAAGCCAGTGCAGCAAGGAGTAACATCATTCAAATTCATGACTTATTTTTCAAGTATGTATTCTTTTTATTAGATAGATATGTTAGATTCTTTAAGAATGGATTCAAAGAAAGATGGTGATGTAATGTGCTGTTTTAGGCCTGTCTTTATAGTTGGTAATAATTATATTATTTAGTTTTCAATTCATTTTCTCCTTAAATATCGTTTGTTCAAGTGCAAGTTTCTTTTGTGTTCATAGATGCAGGCTTTTAGATGATGTGATGTTACTTCTATATAAACATTTTTACAATGTAAACAGTTTATTTGATGAATCCAGGCATTTGAATTGGTGTTGTGTATATTTCTCTTCCTAATTATATCCCCGATTGGAGTTGGTGGTAATGATCCCATTCTTAGGGATGATTTATTTGCTTCCGAGTTTAATATAAAGTGGATTGGAAGGCAAGTTTATGATTTTTTTTAGTAATTTTTGTTAGAAATGTTATTGGTGGCGTATTATTTTGGCTTTGTGGATTTTGTCAGCTTGTTTTTTAGTGTTGAGGAAGAAATGATGTGAGTAGGGAAGAAGATTAAAAGTTTTCTCAATATATTTCTCTCTCTTCATTTAGGTATTCTCAGCTATATATCCTAAGCGCTCTGGGGTAAAAACCTATGATTAATGAGACTTGACCCGAACAAAATTGAAAATACCAGAATTTCTGTCTTTTTGTCTGTTTTCTCCCAATCTCTGACGAACCTTTAATAAAAGTGAAACATGTTAAACTGATATACGGTTCCAATTGTTCTTTATGTTATTATATATATATATATATATATATATATATATATATATATATATATATCATCAGTTCTTGGTACAGTCGTTATATTAAATCTCTTCCTTGCAGCAAGTAACATCTAAGTTATTAACACAGCTCTCAATTGATTGCACCGCTCTTGTATTAAAACGGTTTTGAGTATGAGCTGTAAAGTTCTTAGTCCAACCAACTTCCTAAAATCTGACCAAATAGATTTTTTTTAGACGCTTTTAAAAATCAATGTTTTTTTTTTTATAGTGCTTGTATTAAATCATTTCCTTTTCGTAAAGAAACATTTCAATTATTGTGAAGTCTTCAATGTTACACAAACTTAAGCTTATGCGACAGAACATTAAGAAATTTTAGTAGAATTATTGTGATGCGCCAAACTTTCGAGTGGCGAGGAAGTATTTTCTTAAAAACTTCACTATCTAGATCCTGGCTTATTGCCGATATTAATCTAAATCTGGGAGGATAAAACAGAGTAGTGGTTAACGAGCCCGTCTCGCAATATAATTGGCGTGTGTAATGAATTGGATATGTGGTGAGTTTATTATGATTTTACACTAGACTAAGCTAGCTTAGTAAACACATATGCCTGAAAAGGACAGAGAGAGAGAGAGTGAGAGAGAGAGAGAGTGAGAGAGAGTGAGAGAGAGAGTGAGAGAGAGAGAGAGAGAGAGAAAGAGAGAGTAGTTCTTAAAACACTAGTATCACAAATTCCTCCGAGTAATAAATTACAATTATCAATGTACTTACTATTATTGTAACCTTGTCACACACACTATATATATATATATATATATATATATATATATATATGATGGACTCTGCCATCGAGTTCGATATATGTGGTTTCGACGACCACGAACTAATTATCTGCATGCCTATGACATGCATGAATTTTGAGACAAGCTCGAGAATTGCACAAAAGACCACAAAGTACAGGAGAAGGTATTGTATCCAAGTGCAGCAGGAACACTGTTAGATGTCTTATTTTGCTTTCGTGCTTCACACAGTAGACTGATGTTTACTTTTTGATGGTGCATTATTCTTTAATGGCAGCTATGAACTCTTCATAGCTACCTCTTCAAATAGAATGTTGACGCAAGAAAGATTTTCAGTTTGTCTTTATACCATACCCAAAGATTACCAACATTTTCTTGAACACTATGGAGTTCACTGCAAAAAAGAACTTTTGGTATGCAATCATCACTCATTCTTACCACATGTTCAGCCCAGCATACTTGTGATTGCATCATAAAGATCTCGATGGTACCAATCTTGTATTTCACAAAAATATATATCACCAAACTTATTCAACATTACCATTTTGACTATAACGTACCATCTCTATCTATAAAAGGCAGGATGTGTGTGTGTGTGTATCGAATGCACGGCCGCAATTTTCGACGGATTTGCACCAAAATTTACATGCACATGCTCCAAGTTAGCGGGAAGGCCAAGACCAACTTTGTATTTCCCATCTCCCATCGATAGTGGAAATGTTCAATTTTTTTATGCTTCTACGGCAGTTTTCATGTAGTTTGCGGCCATTTTGTACTGGCCAGTGTGAGAGCCAATAGCTGGCTGCCACGAATAGGCAGGAAGATTCTATTGGCCAGTGTGAGAGCCAACAGCTGACTGACACGATTGTTAACTAGCATGCTAGCATGCAAAAAAAATCGATAGCTGCATTCGTCACAAGTGGGACAAATTTAAATCTGCATGGCACTTTACTCCAATTGGCTCATTCGCTTGCTTAAACTCAACGTTGATTCTGATTCCACAGAACTGGGTTGGGTGTGAAAAAGTATTTGTTGTTAACATTTTTTTCATTCGGTTTTTCCAGTTACGAGTCCTTTTTTTTAAAGCTGATCGTTTTGCGTTCATTTTGTTTAGTTATTTTTTTCGTAACAGATTTAATGTTTAGTATAGAGCTTAGAAAAAATTCGCAGTGTGAGATAGGCAAGAAGTAAGGCATGTAGCAACATCAGCACGGTAAGGAGCACTCATTTAAAGCCAAGGAAGGGCAAAAATATTTTAAGTCAAGTGATAGCGATTGCTATATGAGTCGTACGATTTTTGACTCAAGCACGGGCAACGCCGGGCAAAATGTTAGTCTTAAATAGAATAGGAGCAATATATACATCACATCCCCAAAACTGTGAATACGAGAATAAATAGCCAAAAAATCTTTAATGATAATAAATCCCCCCCCTCTTATTCTGATCTTTAACATTAGATCGTCTATGGTGTGTGCATGTCACCACGAAATGTATCTTTAATGTATTAGACATCCGACAACATTCATATTTCCCCCTTCCTCTCACCTCTAGTAAAAAAAAAACCCTCTCTGTTAAGTTTTAATCTCCCACCTTCTCTCGTCTGTTACCCCTCTCTTTAACACTAACATTCGTCCCACACTCTCATACTTACACTCTCTCTAAATTCTATTTTTATTTCCGGAGTTGTTCTTTTCTGTTTTCTTTTTGAATTTGTAGGTCTGATGAATTGGATCGTATTTACGATTCCAATGGAATAAATTATGACCATGGAATATTAGTGTTTAAGCCTTTTATTATATATATATATATATATATATATATATATATATATATATATATATATATATATATATATATATATAAGCATACATTTTGATTGCTTACACTGCACTCTATAATAGGGTCAGTTGGGCACTGTCTGTGAGGAAACGACCAAAATGATGCAAGTCGCATCGAGAAGAATTTCGAAACGGCATACTGTACTACTTGGCATTTGCACCAGAACCTCTAATAGGAACATTTCAGAGTGTTTCGGTGTCAATTTGAGGATAGTGCAGAGGATGATATATCCAATTAAAATCATAGTGTTTAGAATGATAACTAGTGATGGCGACCATTCATCTTCTCACGG
>CAHIKZ030002778.1:200000-217500 GCA_903632075.3 Acanthosepion pharaonis | reverse complement strand
TTTGATTTTAAAAGGCTTCTTTATTGGGCTGAGAATTTTTCAGCATTCATCGAATCAAAATGAGTATTCAGAAATGAATTATAACGTTAAAACAATATTGCTCTTGAACGTACTACGGTAGGAGTTTCTTTTTTTGCTTACTTCATTTTTCCTTTGTTCCTTTTTCTTTTTCATTTATCCTTTCTTATATTATTTTTTTCGTTCTTTTCTTTTTAGATTCTTTCTTTTCTTTCCTTTCTTTTCTTTTCTTTCTTTTCTTTTCTTTCTTTCTTCTTGTTTATATTATTTTTCTTCATTCTTTTCTTTTTAGAGTCTTTCTTTCTTTCTTTCTGCCATCGATTTTGTTTTTCTGTTTTACTTTCTTTCCTTTTTTAAATTTTCTTTCTTTTTTGTTATTTCCTTTTTCTTTCCTTCTTTCGTCTCAGATTTTCTATTCCTTTCTCATTATTTTTTTTTGTGAATTTATTTTTATTAATTCATTCTCTCTTTATTTTCTAAGTTTCTTGCTCGGATTTATTTTCACTGTTATTTCCGCACTTTATTTTTCCTTTTAATTATTCACCATTCCTTTTCATTTATTTTCATTCATCTTTCTTTCTTTCCTTCTTTCTTTCTTTCTTTCTTTTTTCCTTCCTTCCTTCTTTCTTTCTTTCTTTCTTTTTTCTTTCTTTCCTTCTTTCTTTCTTTTTCATGCTCCAATTTTCACTGTCTTATTTTGTTTCTTTTTTCTTTTTAATTTCTGTTTTTCAATTTTCTTTTGTGGCTTCTTTCTTTTTTATTTTCTTTCGTCTATTCCAATTTGTTCTTTTTATTTTCACATTTAGCCTTTTCTTCTTCTATGACACCTTTTTTGTTGGGAATTAATTGACTAATTCATTCATTTTTTTCTTTCTTTGCTAAGTTTCTGCCTCTCTCTCTCTCTCTGTGTTCTTGTTTTTCTCGCCAATGATTTTCCTATTTTTCTTTTTCATGTTCCGTTTTTTTTTGTTATTTTTTCTTTCTTGTGTCTCACTTTATTCCTTTTTTCATTTAACCTTTTCCCTTTTATTTTCCCTTTTGTTGTTAATTTAACTTATTTTTTCTTTCTTTCAGACTCGACTCATTGACAGGTCTTCCAAGTCGTTACATATTTCATCTAAAATTCTAATTGAAGCTTCTTTCATTTATCCGTAAAAAAATGACAATTGAATTTTTTGCTTATCTTTCTCGTTGCATGGTACGGGAATCTCGTTTATTACAGACGGCAAAAAATCTGTTGACACCTGATTCCGTGGTGCTCAAATCTATTTTCCTAATCCATTCTTCCCAACAAAAATAACAATCACAACTAAGAAAACAAAGACATAATTACCACATCATTCCAGAGTCAAAATCCGAGTCTTCATCAAGAAAAAAATATCATCCACGGAAAAAATGTCTTAATCTTCTGTTCAAGAAATCAACTGGACATGGCGTCAAAAAACATTTTAATCTCCGTCAAAATGTTTTCATCTCCCGAAAATGATTTGATACTAATCACTTGATCCTAATCAACTAAAAAGATTCTTACCATCTCTTCTTTAATGGCAAAGAAGATAATTATCTAAAACGGCTTCTTGTTCGTTGCACGGTCGACGACATTTTTCAATCGATTACTAACGGATTGGCTTTGAACGACAGCTTTGACGGAATTGGCATCAGTTAAGGAAAAGAAAACATAATATTAACGAGAAACAAAACAAGCATTAATAATTGTTTTACACTCGCTAATTTCTACTGGGTACAATAAAAATTCACACGGAAGTGTATTTCGCGATAAACTGACGAAATTAGTAGAGAAAGAAGCAACGACGTTATAATGAGTTCAAAAACATTTAAAAGATTAGAACGGCGTTAATATGCAGACAAATATGAAGAGCCTGACGAAAAGTTGCGAGAGATTTTTATGGCGCAATTAATTTTTAACAAGCCTGTCTACTGTCGACAATTTTTTTTATTATGTCTCATAAAAAAAAAAAACTCGAAATGTCTTCTTGAATTAAACGTTCAAAAATATTAGTAAAGTAAAACAAAGAAAATAAAATACAAGAAAGGTGTTGTTTTGTAATTACTCGAATTTCAACTTCTTAATATTTCTCCTTAATTAAAACAAACAAATAATTTGAAATATTTAAGATACTTTTGTGTTTGTACGCTTACCTTAACAAAGATATTTCCCATTCTTTAACTTTCATGTAAAAGTGTTATCCAATGCGCAATGAGCTGAACATATACATTAACTCTGACAATATGGTTAAATGCAGAACAAGTGAATTTTTTTTTATAAATCTAACCTGTTTCGCCTCATCATCACTCGAATTTGAGATGAGTTCGAAGCCAATGGAAATGTTCAAAATGTCCACAAGAAGCGTTCCGGAAGACGACGACACACCCCCACAAAGCAAAAATGAACTTTACCAGAAATTTTCAAAATGGAATAATAAGATTTGTCTCGATTTTTTAATTCAGTGTTGTATGTATGGAGGCACATTATAAGGAAGGTATCCAACTCCTTAGAGTATGATTGTCCTAAGCACTCACTCTAAATTGATAATTAATATGTAGTCTTTTAAATGTGGTGTGTGCTAACGCATGCTGTTGTCGAGGGCATGTTATGTAAACCATTTGAAGGTCATCATAACAAATAAAAACAAGCCAACTATCTTAACATTCTTCATCGTCCTGCAAACAATCTATTTGGAAGAAGGTTTACAGATCATCATATGGACTGAGAAGGCACAGGGTGGTACAGAGAGTTCTGGAGCATGCAGGTCCAATCAAGGATACAGAGTTTATCTGTCATATTTTTCTGAGGCCTATGAAATAAAATGCTGATCTCAAAAGTCAATTAACGGGTCCATGGATGCCGTAACGAGAGGGAAGACATTACAAGTGATACGAGGGGTCAGGATGCAGCTATCTTCTGACTAAGATCTGGCAATCACTACCATGTACGCATTTAAATACTGTTTAGATATCTAGACACCATTGATAGATTTCACCGACATTATTTAAGATTTAAGATCAATTGTTGGTATCCAGTGTGTATCCCAGAGGCTAGAATTTTTGGCACTCGGTAAGGCGAATGTAATCAGCATCGATGCTCCCATTCATCGTCACAGACCTCGCATGGCAGGACAAGTCATTTGCCTTTGTCATAGCAGAATACCGAAGGAAATGCTCAAGGACATTCGATCACAGCATAAAACAAGGAAACGCTATAAAGACTGGTTAAAAGAGTCTCCTGCAATCTGACGTATAGAAGATTCGGAGTGGGGATCTATTGCCTGTTTTCGAAATAAGTGGAGGAATACAGTACATGAATTCATTAAGGTCTTATTGTTATGATAAGTTTCGAATATCTATGGGAGTAAGCACACAAATTCCAATAATTGATTGATTTTTTTTAATGCATTTGGTGGGGATATTTAAAACCGAAGCGTATTTTAGATGGTAAGAATAACTCTTATTTTTGGAAAGGATTATTACTTTAACAATTGTTTTTTTTTTTAAAGTTCGCTGGAAATTATGGAGCCGGAAGAGAGTTGCTCAAGCGAAAAGTGCGAGAAAAGACACTGTCAGCATAGAAGTTACGGTTATATCTCTCTAGATCAACCGTAAACTGATGAGATCTCCATTACTGCCCTTAAATTCCAGTACTTCCCTTAAATTCAAGAAGTCTAGGTACCATAGCCAAGAGCACCTCCGAACAATTAGCAGGAACGTATTTGCACAAAAGACACAGAGCGGCAAACTTACGGCGGTGGTAAAGCGACTGAAACCGAGTCACCAGATCAGGGTCAATAATATTGCTGATTTTTCTTTGGATTTTATCAAGGACCTCATGTAAATAGCAGGGGAACTTGGCATTAATATTCTAAAAATGGAAGAATATATATATATATATATATATATATATATATATATATATATATATATATATATATATATATGTATGTATGTATGTATGTATTACACAGCAAAAAATCCAAAATTATCACATGTGGATATAGACTATTTCAAACAGCGCAAACTTGCGCGAGTCATCTTCATCCCTCGTCTCGGAATCTGGGATTTAGAATTTAATTTAGATATCAGTCGAGAAATGATACCGAACCTACCCAAAATGACGCCTCAGCCAGATAAAGAGCCCGAGGCATTCGTAAGGGGAGAGTTGCAGCTGAGAAAAATTATACTGAGAGATGCTCAGCCCTGGGGAACAGCTCCCCGAGTTCGCGCCCTCTCATTGCCCCAGAAATAGGGATCGGTGCTCGCACTGAGACTAACGCAACCGAGGGTTTCGGAGGCTGGGGACAATTTTTGTTCCTGGCCCGGGTATACGCGCTCGGGTCCCCACCTTAAAAAAGACTTTTTCACAACTCGTCTTAGTGAGGAGACGGAGTAAATACCCAGTGTGGTGCGGTTTATTATAAAGAGGATTAATTGGAAGATTTTTTCTGTAATTGGTCCCGTTTATTTGAACTTGCTACAACAGTCTGTCAAGCGTTAAGGAGGACTTTGAACATGAAGAGTTTTATTTTCAACAAGATGGGGCACCCCCACACAACTATCAAGATGTTATATTCTATCTTGAGGAGATCTTGTCAAGCAGGTGGATTGGACGAAGGGGTTTAGTAGAATACCCACGCCGTTCACGAGACCTCACATCACTACATTTTTCTGGGTATACTTAAAAGACACTGTCTATGCTATGAAACCTACAACAGTTGCTGAATTAAGAGCAGACATTGTACGAGAATTCACAAAAAAATTAAAGGAAATATTTGGTGATGTTTGCGATCTATTTTTTCGCGTTGATAGCAGTGCCTGCACCAGAACGGACGTCAGTTTGAAAACAGGCGTTAACAAAACAATAGTGTAGTATCTGTTAAATTTTGAAAATGAAATGTATTTTAATATACACTGATTATATAATTATTTAAAATGTGTATTGATTTTAGTGGAAAACATGTATATATATATATATATATATATATATATCTAGTTTCCTCTAAAATCAGTATATATATTATATATATATATATATATATATATATATATATATGTGTGTGTGTGTGTGTGTGTGTGTGTGTGTGTGTATGTATGTATAAAAGGCAGTCCATTGACCTGAAGCGAAACAACTACATTGAATCAATAGCTTCATCTACCGCAAGGAAAGTTGGTTCTCTGTGTCTGTATCTCTATCTATAAAAGGTAGGACCTGTGTGTGTGTGTAACGAATGCACGACCGTTATTTTCGGTGGATTTGCACCAAAATTTACATGCACATGCTCCAAGTTAGCGGGAAGGCCAAGACCGACTTTGCATTTCCCAATTCCCAAGTGGAAATAATCGATTTTTTCATGCTTCTGCGGCAGTTTTCATGTAGTTTGCAGCCATTTTCTACAAGCCAGAGTGAGAGCCTATAGCTGGCTGCCACAAATAGGCAGGAAGATTCTATTGGTCAGCGTGAAAGCCAACAGCTGACTGACACGAATGTTAACTAGCATGCTAGCATGCAAAAAAAAAAAATTCGATAGCTGCATTCGTCATAAGTGGGAAAAATTTAAATCTGCATGGCACTTTACTCCAATTGGCTCATTCGCTTGCTTAAACTCAACGTTGATTCTGATTCCGCAGAACTGGGTTGGGTGTGAAAAAGTATTTGTTGTTAACATTCTTTTTTCATTCGGTTTTTCCAGTTACGAGTCCTTTTTTAAAGCTGATCGTTTTGCGTTCATTTTGTTTAGTTATTTTTTCGTAACAGATTTAATGTTTAGTATAGAGTTTAGAAAAAATTCGCAGTGTGAGATAGGCAAGAAGTAAGGCATGTAGCAACATCAGCACGGCAAAGGGCACTCCTTTAAAGGCAAGGAAGGGTAAAAATATTTTAAGTCAAGTGATTGCTGTATGAGTCGTACGATTCTTGAACCAAGCACGGACAACGCAGGGCCATGCTGCTAATATATATATATATATATATGCATGCTGCCATCCGCAGACAGACTATTTCGCTGTATCACAGCTCACCAGTGTAGCTAGATGTCCGGTTGCTTCTAGCTCGGATTGAAACCCAACTGACCTGGCGTCAGTCGGGGATTCTACCACTAAGCCGTCAGGGATGAAGATGAATTTAAGCGTATTTATTTTTAGATAAACATACAGTGACTGAGAGAACTCGATTTGATTTACCGAAGAGTCTTGAATTATTAGCCGCAATCGTCACTGTTTACTAACCCACACTTCCTCCCCAGAGAGTTAAACTGAAATAAATTAAAGCTCTGTTGCATTTGAAGACAGAAAGTAAAAATTACTTCTTTGGTTTTAATTGATATATTTAATCAAGATTATGTGTCCCCTCATTAACAATATAATAATAATACGCGAGATCATTTCAATTTACGTTTGAGCTGACTAGTTATATTCGTAAATTCTAAGACAACAGTTTCTTTTCTCGCACTTCTTGGTTGTGGAACTTCCTTCCTGTTTCATGATTCCAAACAACCTTAATGAACAGAAAATTAAATTTATTGTCAATCGCTATCTACTGTCCTCCTGATTTTTCTTTCCTCTTTTTGTCCATTATTAATGTTTTTGTTTGTAATTTTTCCAAATCCTGTAACCCTTGTGTCTTAGTGGCTTTAAAGCCTTACCTGGGTGTGTAACGAAAAAAATCTATTTAGGAAATTATGGATTTTCTTAGATATTAACCTAGATTCTGACTGGACGATCTACGAGAATTGGCTTGTCCCAGACCAATTTATAATTGGTTAGCTACAGGAAAAGAGGCAAGATTATATATATATATATATATATATATATATATATATAGAGAGAGAGAGAGAGAGAAAGGGGGAAAATAGAACATTTCCTCCTTGTATTAGAACTCTTTTTTCAGTTACGCGCCAACCCAATCGTGTAAACAATATAAGTAAATATTTGCTGTCTTGTAATATGTTCCTTGCCCAAGTAAATATTGGAGTTGGATTTAAGGTGCAAGTTTAACAAAAAGCCATTTGCACAGTGCTGTTTAGGCGGAAGGCTACGGTCCAGATGGTTATTATTTGATGTTTTCGATTGGCATCATACCAGAAACGTGAAGGCAGGCATACACAGCAAAAATTCCAGGCTGTATTCATGTGACAACAATCGACTCCTGGAAATATGTATACCGCATCGTAAATAAAGAATTGCAGCGCCAGGGATCCAAAACGAGAATTGCATCGGGTCCTATGGACAATGGCCATATAAAGTGTGCGCCAGGTTTCATATGTGTTGAGGGCAGGTGTAAGTTTGGAGCACCAAGTGAGATATAACCGCAGCAATGCATTGCAAGTTAAAGAGCAAGGTCTCTTCTACAGTTTCGTAGACTAAACATTTTTTTGTAATTGTTCATTCGTCAGAATTTTTCAGGAATTGACTGTCATCTTTCATGGTTTTCGTTATGTTTAAAACTAAGTTTGATGCAACTAATATATGCATTTGTTGGATGTTCTTATTATTGCAGTCATGTTGATCTTTTTTCCTCTTTTTTGCATGTGCGTGAGTGCCCGTATTTGCATGCGTGTATGTGCCACATATAGGGGTTATTTTTCCTTTTCATCATTTTCTAATCTCCTTATACTCCTTCCCGCTTCCTTTTCGGGTCTGAGTGTCAAAGATAATGGAAAAATGTCATTTCATTTTTTTCGTCTCCGCCAAAAGGGCTTCCCTCTCGATATACCCCAGAAAAATGTTTCACCGAAGATGTCAGTCATCTTCGATAAAACTTGTGTAAAAGAGCGATTGCTTTCCAAACATTTGATTAATTAAATTACATGACCCGATAGCCAAAAAGAAATACCAGAAAAATTGCAGTGCCCCTGTCAAAGATCTTAATGGATTACACAAATATATATTGATCCACAGACAGACTGCTTCTCAGTATGGCCAGACGTCGGATTGATCCAGGGCTGGATGGAAACCGGACTGATTAGACATCAGACAGATCTCTTACTTCTATGCTATCGTCGTACGCCAGGGAAGGGAAGGGAATTTTAACGTTTTTCTCTATACGACATACGATAGTGGCTCCGGACTCCATTCAATATTACATGAAGAGTAATGATTATATATATATATATATATATATATATATATATATATATATATATATATATATATATATATATATATATATATATATATATAGACATGACAGAATTGAATAGACGCTCACAAAACCATTTATTTTATTAAACAAGTAATTTATACAAATGAAGTCATTATAAATGGGCATAAATTTAATAACTAATACTTGGTTGACATCCCTTTTGCTTTTTTTTTAATGCAAGGGTCCTTCTAGACATGCTAGAGATGAATTCACGAATATCATCTTGAGGGATTTCTTGCCATGTTTGACGCAATAATCCTAAAAGTTCGGGCTGAGAAGATTGCTTCCTGTTCTTTTCGTAGAGTTTTCAATCTAATATGCCCCAAAGGTTTAATATCCGAGGAATGACTTGGCCATGGAAGTTTATTGATACCATTTTGTCTCAACCAATGTTGCGTTGCTTGAGCAGTGTGACATGGAGCTCCATCTTCTATAAATAGGGAGTCAATTTTTCTCATTCTACTACTTCGGAATATTGGAAGGAGCCCTTTTTTTAATATGGAAATATATTTGGTTGAATTAATGTTTCCTTCACACTCCACAACTCTGAGTGACCATCACTCCAAATTTCACCCCATACCATTACTGAAAGGCCCCCATATTTCACCATTGGCTGCAGTCTATTTAAATCAAACTCTTGACTACAGAGTCTCCATACCCATACTCTTCCACTCGGAAAATAATGCGAATCTTGACTCATCATGGAAAATGACAGGGGTCCAAAAAGTCACAGGTCTCTCCACCATCTCATGATCCCAATCCTTTCTGCGTCTGATATTGGCTGGACAGAGAAGTGGTTTCCTTCTCGCAGCTCTGCCATAGTAGTCCAGCTTGTGAAGATACCTGACAGCTGTTCTGGGACTGACATCATTTTGTGTTGCTATGTCAGAGGCCTTGCAACGTGGATCCTGTTAAACATTTCTTTCGACAAGACGCATGATTCTTTCAAATAATCTAAGTTAATTTATCTTGGTTATTAAAAAAAAATCAGAAATAAAATTTATCTTGGTGTCTATTCAATTCTGTCATGTCTGTATATATATATATATATATATATATATATATATATATATATATAGAGAGAGAGAGAGAGAGAGAGAGAGAGACGGAGACAGAGACAGAGAGAATGATGGATTGAGCACAATAATAAGATTACTCTGAAAACAGCCTATCAGGATTTTTTCTGATTGATAAGCATTTTAAAGCAAGCAACCTTAGTTATTAGACTTCTCGATATCAAGCGATGTCCCTTAATAAGAAAAAAATGAAATAAAATCTGTACTTACCTTGGCTGTATGTTTCATGGAATTACATCCAATTTAAAGGGGACTTGATTGTAAAAGTAAAGTTATTTCAGAAAGACATTATTTTATGGCATGGACACAGTTATATGTAATTCGGCTATGTTTATCAGGTAAGAATAAAGAGTTTACGTCATAAAATATCGTCTTTTTATTGAGATCGGTGTTTGATGTTTATAACACACTTATCTGTGACAATGAATGATATGAAGTCCTATATTTCTTCGATTATGTATCTATTGAATAAGTTTAATCAGTTTACGTCATACAAGAACGTCTTTTAAGAAAGAACAGATTCAATACAACCTTTTAAGAAAGAACAAATTCAAATACATTTACGTGATAAAATAAAGGGTAAGATGGATAAGTTGTCTTCTAAATTAAGAAAAAATGAAAATAACACAGACATCTCATTTATATATTTAAGATATATTTACCAAAATTACACAAAAAATCTTGAAATAGCAAAGAGGAAATTTATTCAATAAAATCACAATTGGCTTCAATGACCTCCAGACGACTTCGGAATCTCTTGCATCTGTTAATGTTGGCATAATCATTGCCTTCACTTGATCTTTGGTGTTACAAAATGTTTTATTGGTCTCTTGCTCACTTCACCCCACACATAATAATCAAGAGTTTTAAAGTCAGGCGAGTTAGTTGGCCAGATGCAGATGTAAGGAGTGATGAGGTCGCCGAAAATGTCTAACAGCAATGACTGGGTGCTCTCACTTGCATGGAGTGGTGCAGAGTCCTCTTGCGAGACATAGTCTTTTCAAGCAGCCACACTTTTCATCCAGTTTAGCACTCTCTCCTCAAGGTATTTGTTATAGGCCTCTCTCTATGTTAAAAATAAATTCGGGGGTTCTTTCCTTTTCGGAACGATCAAAGTGACTTTTCTGAACTGCCGTAACTTCGTAATCATCATTAGACTCATCCAACTCTTCCCGCATCCTCTGCGCTGTACTCAGATTGACATGCAAATACCCTGAAATGTCCGAATTGGAGCTCCATGCGTTAAAATCAAGCAGTATAGCATGCCATTTCCCAAATTATGGCGGAGTGAATTTGAATTACGTCATGGTGATGTTTTTCTCACAGACTGTGTCTAACTGACCCCTTCTATAATATACAGTCGACAAAATCAAAAACAAACAACGAGCATTAAGACAATTTTATTGTTCCATTCGGTATATATATATATATATATATATATATATATATATATATATATATATATATATATAATATTATAAATTATTTGATTTATATATATATAATATTATAAATTATTTGATTTAAAATATGTTTTTTCGCTACACAGATCTAACCATGTTTCTTTTTTTTTTTTTTTTGAAACATGGTCAGAACTGTGTAGCGAAAAAACATATTTTAAATCAATTAATTATAATATTAATGCTCTGTAAATTTACATTGAGCACTATTTTGTAAAAATAAAAATATCAATAAGAACACCGGATTATATATCTTACTGTTCTTTCTTTATATATATATATATATATATATATATATATATATATATATATATATATATAAAAAAACTTTTTCATTGTATATCTTCCTTGACCCACCTAATGCTCGTGAGAAGTGGGTAAGGGTCAATAAACAGACGTGGTTCTTGTACACTGCTCCGGGGTTATCCGTATACTTGGATGATTATCGCTGCGGAAATGAGTGAGAAGCGGCGCTATATCGAGTTTAGTTTGTGTCTTCTTCGTCACCGAGGCCGTGGTACAGTTCGTTGAAACGGCGGTCCAGCGATTTCTGCATTCTGTTGAAGATTATTCGGGGCACGATGAATTTATATATATATATATATATATATATATATATATATATATAACAGCTGGCCACTCGTATTCGAGGAGATCCATCTACTAGGGCGGTTAACCAATATCTATTGCAGACGCTTGCTCAGGCATATTTGTGTTTGCTCAATACCCACAGAGCCATGCCCTGGTTTATAATGCAACTATGCTGAGCAGACCTTAGTTGCAGTTTCTGGGTGAGAGCGTGTTATCTAATGTGATCAACAAATTGAACAAGGCCACCACGCTCACGCGCTCGGCCATGATGACTTGTGACTTCATGTTAGTATCGCTATAGACGGCCCCCAAGTGTTCCATCTACCCAATTTCACTCATAACAAGGCTTGGTTCAACCCGTGTTATGCTTTTCAGGTACTTTGCAAAAGTGCCGCACGCTGGGATTGTTCCCACTCCTTTAATTTCGGGATATATAAATTCAGTTTGACTGTTGTAAAGTACATCACCTATAAATAAATTGAAATAGGATCTCACAGACGTCGGAATAAGCCAACTGAATTTCATCAACAGACAAAAAATAAAATTCATGATGATGATTGTAGTAACAGTCGAAAGTACTTCGATGCAAATGAAAAACAAAAATGAACTTTGGAAGTTTACAAGTTGTTTAAAACAACTTATACGTAATCTCGAAAACAGTAATAAAAAAATTAGTGATACAAAACTTTATGGTATTGTTTTGCTTTAAATAATTTCTGCTACCTAAATACATCTTATTTATGCATATGTACAAAACATAGACACAGACACACAAGTATATATATATATATATATATATATATATATATATATATATATATATATATATATATATATATAGTGTTTTTTTAGCCGACATTATTTCTTCTTAATATAAAGGTTATTTTTACTGGGCACACGTCTCGGCTCGTTGTTATCAATTTCACTCTTGAAGAAAAGAAAAAAAAAAAAACTGAGGTAGCAACATGTATACTCACTAAAAATATATTTATAGTAATAAGAGTTATACATACATATATATATATATATATATATATATATATATATATATATATATATATATATATATATATATATAAGGGTACAATTTTTCCTCCGTTATTTTGTGGCTACCAAGACGCTTTTTTAAACATTGTACTTTATGTATACAGGTTCATAATTCTTAAGTAAAATACTCATCGAAAACACGAGAGTTTTATGTAATTACCGAAATCCGCTCGTTATGAAACAATTCCTATACATTAAACATCTCTTCCCCAATATCAACATCACCTTATTTAACAATGGTAATGACGTGTTGTCCACTCGAATTCTACAACGCTCGAAATTAACGCTGCTACTGGAATTCAAAACCATGCAAGTAGTACATGTTACACAGTCAAAATATGAGAAAAAAATAGCATCACCCAAACAAAATCCCGTTGAAAATGGCTAAGGACGTGGCTGAAAAAGATTGGGACACTGGACGATGGGGAAAATTTTTGAACACCCGTACTACCACCAAACGGAAAACTGTAAGAACGAAGGAAGCTGCCTAAGTATACATTAATCATATAATATATATATATATATATATATATATATATATATATATATATATATATATATATATATATATATATATATGAGGAGGCACGATGGATAGCGGCTTGGGTTGAGGAATCGCAGAGCTGAGTTCGAATTTCAGTCGAATCCATTACATTCACTTACGTGCTAATACCCTTGGGAAAGGTATGAATCCTCTTCCTCTCCCTCCAGCTATGGGTAAAATAACAGGGCAGACTGGGTTCTATAGACTTGGATGGCAACTGGTCTAGGAGAAGTACAACTCTGAATTCAAAACCTGCGGAGGGTCGTTTGGGAACCTTGTGGCATTCGGTGCACCAGGTCTCTGTATTCGTCCCTTCAAAAAGTGTGGATGGTCCTGCACGCGTCCTTCACCCCTATAATCAAATCTCATGTGCCGGTGTCGGGCTGTCGGTTTCCGGGAAACTGATCTGCTTGACCCTCATACGTCGAATCTCGACGGGAGAGTCGATTATATATATATATATATATATATATATATATATATATATATATATATATATATCCTGAAATTAAAGCCATTGTACGAAGCTTTGAACGACAAATAATAGACATTCGTTGTCTGTCATATTAACAATATATGCTTGAATATATATATATATAAAGTGAGATCAAGACTAATACTGATACTTTTTTGGATTTTAAGGACCATATGTAGTAGCAATATTCTAAGCATGGCCGAATGGTGAACTGTTAGATATGTAAGCTAGACTCTGGAGAGAAAAAACCCTCTAGCACGGAACAATGAACCAACCTTTCTGTCAGCTGACCTAGCAATGGATTAAATATGGTCTTTACACTTCATGTCAACCGCGAGGCGCAATCATTTACCTAGAGGTCAGTATCAGCAATGTTGATGGAAGGCAGCGAGATTTCTCTCAGTTTTGGAGGTGTTAAAATTAGCAAGCATTACTTTTGTCCAGGTAACTGCTGACAGCAGGTCGTTTTGGATATCAGTTGCCATTTTTCCTCAATGACCGTCAGTACATCAGCAACTGACCTGGAGAAACGAAAGCCATATTGCTTAAATTGATATTTCCCACTGACATGATGATTTCAGACGGCATTTACCTCTGGTACAAATATATCGATACATTGTCCTTTAGCTAAACAGTATATCCCGAACAGATATTTCCGGCAACTATTTTCCCCTATTTTGTGAGTACGTGGTACGTAACAAGAGATTATCTGAAAATGAAAGATCAGGCGAATACTCTATAGGTAAAGTACTTCCCACATTAAATCTCTGCGTCGTATTTGCAACAGAGAAACAGCAGTTGTCATGTAGCGGAATAAAAAAAAATAAAGTTATACACGCCAATTTCTCACAGAATTTGGAAGGTTAAACAAAAAGGGCAAAATGATAGCTACAATGAATGTAACTCCAAACACAAACGTATTATTCAGAACTTTAACAACTTGAGTAAGGGTAGTTATAAACCAACGGAAAATATACAAAACAAGCAGTACAGCAGTAAAGAAGTCAAGAGCTTTAATGTTTTTTTCTCAGATTATTTGCTTGGTCTTGGTTTCAAGAGGGAGACAATCCACTCACCTCGAGATAACAGGTAGCTAGCTGATTTGTAGCCATCCCTGTTCTATATCTCCCTTTCGCTTCCGCGAAGAATCTATACGAATTACGTCTTCCAAATTTAAAAGAAAACGAAATGAAAATGTATGCTTTTACTTAATTCTGATGATGCAGAGTTGGGGTCCCTACTGAGTAATTGCCGATAGACTAATAGATTAGAAACGACACAGAAAACAAGGTTTTTATGTTAATGTTACCTAATAAATAATGTTTCTACAGTTTGCCTTCTTGTTTTAAGCAAAGATATCTTTTTCATTTCTACCAAACAAACGAAAACTATATATAAATCTAAATTCCGTTTAGAATCATGTATAGAAAATAATCCTCAATTTCGCTATGATTTTTTTTTTTACTTTATTTGTGTGTACATGTTTGAAATCAAAGAAACGAGTTCGAATCCCAGACGGGTTCGTTATAAAGACTTACGCGCAAATACCGGTGGGAAAGCCATGAATCCAACATTCCCCTGTATAGCTATGGGTTGTATCGTAGAGGAGACTGTGTTCTATAAACTTGGTTTGTAACTAGTCTGCAGCAGAAATAATCATCAGCCTACTGCAGGAAAAGTTTCGGCCAAGTCAGTCATGAATCGATTTCATATGGTACTGGCTGACTATCGAAATAGCTCTTAGAACTGCACTCCTGGGGCAATTTATAAATAACACACCAATTAACTGACTGAAGAAATAGTTTTGCGGTATGAAATATTTATGGGGGAAAGTGCTCAATATCAGAAATATAGCGTATGTAAATATAAAAGTGACAAAGATATATATTTAGAAACGTGAACATTGAAGTCAACATTCAGAGTCGACAGAGAGTTTCATGCTATATATATATATATATATATATATATATATATATATATATATATATATGCCCAACTTCACGAGAGCGCCTCTTTGGGCCTGCTTCGTCTCAGGCTGTCCATTGACCTGAAGCGAAACAACTACATTGAATCTATAGCTTCATCTACCGCAAGGAAAGTTGGTTCTCTGTGTCTGTATCTCTGCCTATAAAAGGTAGGACCTGTGTGTGTGTGTAACGAATGCACGGTCGTTATTTTCGGTGGATTTGCACCAAAATTTACATGCACATGACCCAAGTTAGTGGGAAGGCCAAGACCGACTTTGCATTTCCCAATTCCCATAGATAGCGGAAATAATCGATATTTTCATGCTTCTACGGCTGTTTTCATGTAGATTGCGTCCATTTTCTTCTGGCCAGAGGGAGAGCCTATAGCTGGCTGCCACAAATAGGCAGGAAGATTCTATTGGCCAGCGTGAGAGCCAACAGCTGACTGACATGAATGTTAACTAGCATGCTAGCATGCAAAAGAAATCGATAGCTGCATTCGTCATAAGTGAGAAAAATTTAAATCTGCATGGCACTTTACTGCAATTGGCTCAATCGCTTGCTTAAACTCGACGTTGATTCTGATTCCTCAGAATTGAGTTGGGTGTGAAAAAGTATTTGCATCGGTTTTTCCAGTTATGAGTCCTTTTTTAAAGCTGATCGTTTTGTGTCTATTTTTTTTCGTAACAGATTTAATGTTTAGTATAGAACTTCGAAAAAAATCGCAGTGTGGCAAAAAGTAAAGCATGTAGCAACATCAACACGGCAAACGGCACTCCTTTATAAAAGGCAAGGACGGGCAAAAATATTTTTATGGCAAGTGATAGCGATTGCTGTATGGGTCGTAGGATTTTTTTAATCAAGCACGGGCAACGCCGGACCATGCTGCTAGTATATATATATATATATATATATATATATACTAGGTGGAACAGAAAAATTGTACAAATCGTGTAACAACATAATTGTCCATCCCTCAAAATGTTTAATATCCAAAAAAAAAAAAAAAAATGTTGAGATGTTGTGAGTTTCCCGCGTGTCGGTGTATGAATCAAGACAAACACAGTTGTAGAGGGAAATACTGGTATATAAATAAAAGCAATTAACAATAGAGTGATTAGTAGAACGAAGGTTGGTTAGTACGAAACAATATCCAAAGTCTATAGTCCAACGGTATGTACCGGGTAAGCTTATCTGGACTGCTAACGCTGACGCTCTCTCTGATGCTCTGTCACTCTCTCTCCAGAGCTGACTTATATAAGAGGGACCAGTCCATTACTAGTTAGAAGGTGGGTGCGCCCCAACAAAAAGAAAACAATAAACTCCCTGAGTTTCTTTTCCCAGGTTTTCAGATGCCAGGTTTAGCCATCTTGACACCATTTCTCGTAAGAATCACTGAAAAAAAAAGTTATTCAGCTAGAAAGATAACAGGTTAAAATCGTTTTGTGTCAGACCCATCTTCCCAACTGAGCAATGGTGAGAGGAAAAAGATGATCCAGGACTTCAGTAATGATATCAACATTCATACTCTGACTTCCATCTTCAATGTCTATTCAAGAACAAACCAAGAGAATGGTGAATAAGTTTTAAAAAAGAGGAAACGGTACAGAGAAAAACTGGAAGAGGGATCATCATTTCAACTTAGAACTAAAGAAATCTATTAGAAAAGATCCAACTCAGTCCATAAGTCTTTTGGTATGTAAGAGAGGAGTTTCAACTATGACAGTCCAAAGAACAGTGAAAAAAGACTCGAAAATGAAACCGTAAGTGAAACTTTTGAGGCAACTTCTTACTCCAAGACAGAAAGTTAGAAAGTTAGAGAGGGCGGAGATCATCTTGAATATGTTGGAAAATGATCTAGGAATTATATATATATATATATATATATATATATATATATATATATATATATATATATATGTATATGAATAGATAGAGAGATAGAGAGATAGATATAGATAGGTATGTATTTGAACATAATTTCAGTCTTTTATGATTTTCCGATCCTTAGGATTGATTAATTAATGAGGAAGACGATTGTGATTGATTTTATCACGATTCTTATGTTTATGCTTGGAAGTAATTATACATTCGGATTGTTCAAAGTAATGTCCAATAGTGTTATAAATACCTCAAAAATTCCGTTTCAGAGCTTAATCTAACAAATGGA
>CAHIKZ030002778.1:172500-197500 GCA_903632075.3 Acanthosepion pharaonis | reverse complement strand
CATTTTCTTGTGGGACTCGGTTTCCTAGCATATTGCTGAAATGAGCCTTGAGCAGTTGCTTGAGATTTTTTGCCATCACGTCATCCGATCTCGAACATTTGGCCTCTTTACTATCCTGATTTAAATCTCCCGGACGTCTACGTTTGAAACACTGTTAGGGAAACCAAACAACGACAACTACAATACTAAAGATACGTGAAAACTCCACCTTGTAAATACCTGCCTGCTATGGCGTTGCTTACGAGGTTACATCGTGTCTGCACTCGGAGCTAAGGCTACTTTTATTAATAACATTTTCCTGTTTTTTCTATGCTGAACATAAGCACAGATATTTTGAAATAGTTACAGTTTTTTCGATTAAGTATGTTTGCTTACATTTTTTCTCTTTTATCCAATATATGTATATATACACCTACATTTGGTGTGCGACATAGGTGGTTTTGTTGGTAACCCAACTCGTCGGGTACAAGATATAGCTTAAGTCGCACACCAAACGTGGGTATATATGTATTTATTAATATGTATTTCTTAGCTCTGTCTAATCACATCGAGCACTATAATGTCTACACCTCTTGCCTAAATTTGGCAATTATTTATTTGCTTACCTGTGTATGCACGCCAGTACGCTTTAAGTACTAACTTCTAACCATACCAACTTCGAAATAGACAGCTTTTGACAGGAGAGACACTGGCTGGTTCTGACTGGATCCAATGGAATTAACTACAGTGATGTAATCAAAGTACATGTTGTCTTTAATGGTCATATCACTCATGTCAGATGAGGGATATCGCATACTGCTTCATTTTTTTTCCGGAAGTGCTAATGTTGTGACAAGGCGAACCCCTTGTCTCTTTGGCGCTTATTTTAATTGTGCATGTAATGCATATAATGGGGTTCTGGACGAGGTTTTATGCCTTGGATTGAGGGAGTGTTCAATAAAAAAAAATCTCCTACATGGCCTGTGGTGACCCAAAATTGACTAAGCAAGAGTTCTCACAATAGGTCAACTTCGATATGAAGCTTTCTAGCACCAAAAGTGAAATCAGTCGGTGATTTCACGATACCAAGAACTCATTGAAATCCGCCATTGTGAATATGATAACCAATAGAAACAAGAACCATTTGATTCAGGCATGAAACCATATCCAACGACGCATTGAGGCTCTCCTTAAGGCTGGGACTGTTTTACTGATTTCTTTTTTTGTTTTGTTTTTTTCTATTTCAAAAATGTTTATAAATATCAGGTCATCCCATAAGTTCTGTCCGAATTTTACCTTTTTTTAAAATGAACGAAATTTAACGAGTATTTTATAATGTCTAATGGAGCTGAACATTATTTTTATGTTTAGATACACTTAAACTGATCAAATTTTATTTCAGAGAACAAAATTAAATTTTGTTTGATTAAAACCCTGCTAACATGGAAGTACCCAAGAATCATTTGAGGCACATAATGCTTTATGAGTTCAAGAAAGGAAACTCAGCAGCCGAAGCGGCTAGAAACATTCACTCAGTTTATGGAGAGGAATATGTGAATGAAAGACCTTGCAGAAGATGGTTTGCAAAATTCAGAGGTGGAGATTTCACCCTTGAAGATGAAGATCGAACCGGACGTCCAGTTGAGTTTGATGAAAAGCTTCTTGAAGCAGCCCTTGAAGAAAATCCTGCTTTATCAGTTGAGGAATTGGCAGTGGTTCTGAGTTCAAACCATACAACTGTTCATCGTCATCTTCAAGAACATGGAAATGTTCCTAAACTTGGAAAATTGGTGCCTCATGAATTGTCTGAAAACAACCTCAAACCCCGAGTTGACATCTGCTCTTCTCTCCATTCTCGCCAACTTGTTCCACCTTTTTTGGATAGACTTGTGACTGGCGACGAAAAATGGATTTTTATCGAAATGTTAAGCATCGTAGACAGTGGCTTGGTAAAGGGGAAGGACCCCAACCCCAGCCGAGAAGGGAACTTCATGGTCAAAAGGTTCTTCTTTCAATCTGGTGAGATCGCCAAGGAATATTCCACTTTGAATTCTTACCACCCAATGCAACAATTAATGCTCAAATATACTGTCAGCAATTAGAGAGTTAGAATAAAGCTTTGAGGAAAAAAAGACCTGCTCTAGTGAATCGAAAAGAGGTGATGTTTCATCAGGACAATGCGCAACCCCACACAGCAAGAATCACGTTACAAAAGATCGAAGAACTTGGTTGGGAGAAAATTCCTCATCCACCTTATTCTCCCGATCTTGCTCCTTCAGACTACCATTTGTTTCGTAGCTTACAGAATCATTTGGAAGAAACAGCTTTTGTAACACAGCAAGAGGTTAAAACTGACATTTATGAGTTCATCGAATCAAAGCCAAAAGAATTTTACCGTAATGGAATTAGTAAGCTTGTTAATAGATGGAAGGAAGTCATAGATAATCAGGGAAAATACATTGTTGATTGAATCTGTAATTAAATGTAACATTTGGTCACTTGTTTTCTTTATTCAAAATTCGGACAGAACTTATGGGATGACCTGATACTTTTGGAAAAACTATACTGACTTTTTCCTATTGACTATATTTGTTTTTTCACACTGTAATTTGCTTTCCATTACCTGCGACCTCTACGAGAAGAAAATAATGAAGATGGGAGAGAGAAGAAGTTACAACAGTCGAGAGAATGTGTGCAGCATTTAGAAACAAACTGCGATGGATAGAGTTAGTTTTGTTTTGCTTTGTTTTACGGCATAACAGCCTCAGTATCAATCTCAATTTAATGCCGACAAAATTTTTATTGCTGGTAAAATGTTTTCCAAAATGTATTGCTGGTAATATTTTTTTCTTCAAAAATGTGTTGCTGGTAATAATGTAAAATTTTTCTTGAAAAATTTATTGCTGGTATTAAAACATATATTTACACTTTCATAGTGTTTTGAGCCCAGTTTGGGTGTTATTTGTCGATATTTGGAACCCTAACAGGTGGTACCACGCCGAGCCAGGGTGGATTGGGAACACCAGCAATTAAGAGGTGGTTCTACACTCCTCAAAACCACCTGATCAGAGGCCTTACTGTTTGTTGTATTTCATCGTCTTACCCAGGACGCGGATGTAGTTTATCTTTTTTCCCAGGGCACGGATGCAGTTTATCGCCTTACTCAGAACGCAGATGGAGTTTATCGCCATACTCAGGACGGGATAGAGTTAGGAAAACATATATTTTGATCTTCTTCGCGATTCTCATATCACGTCATGACGATAAGATGGGACGGGTCGTTAAGGATGTCTATTTTTTTCTTTATCAATGACTACATCTACTTTGTTGCTGATAGCAATTGTTTTCACTCTCAGATTCTAATTATTATTTGAATCTTCAGAACCGAAATATTTAGTGGACATCACCCCCCACCTCGGACAGCCATCCCCTCTTTAACAATTTTGCTATTTATGCTGACTTCAACACAGGCGTAATCTGGTTCGTCGAAAACTTTATCCGGGTCACCATTTCAATTCTCACTGCAAGGTCATTCTCTGCGTGACTCAATAGCTTACAGAGAAATTATACAATAAAAAGATTTTTTACTTATATCCACTGATCTTTATATCTTTTGAGGTACTAAATAAAAGCCTTTTTTTCGACTTCAATTATTATATCTGTTGTAAGACTTACTTTTCACGATATTTTGCAAGATTATTGCAATATTCTTTATTTGAAATTACAGTACCCTTGTGTGGATGTGTGTGCGTAGTAATAAATTCAGGCTTGGAATGAGAATTCGGAGAGCCGAGTTCTAATTCCAGTCGGGTCAGCTACATTCACTTACATGCAAACAACGTTGGGGAAGCTGTAATCCATCTCTACTTGGGTGAAATACCTACAAGACTGGGTTCTATAGCCTTGGCTGGAAATCATTCTATGGATGGTGAGTCGATAAATTCACCCATCTCCCAACCAGCTCAGCTCACTCGTGGGGATGTATCGGTTCATGAAAATGCGCAGTAAATGAAATTCTGCAGTCATGAGAGTTTCACATTCTCCTGATGATGGAGAATGCTTTTACATCTTTTTTTTTTTTACTCTTGTGTACGAAAAGCAGGAAAAGTACTGGTGCTATTAAATTATTGTCTTCAAATTTCGCAACAACACGTTACTTAATTGGTAAAGGACTCTTCTTATTTTTCAAATAATTTTAACTGTGTCAGGATTATTTGGTTTCGGGAATAATGTCGCATCAAATCGTACACACCCGCGTTTATTGTAAGTGACACGCTTATTTCATAAATTGAAAAATTTCCACCCGTTTGAATATATTGGTTTGGTACAAAAGAGTATATTGTTTTCACTCTCAGATTCTAATTATTATTTGAATCTTCAGAACCGAGATATTTGGTGGACATCACCCCCACCTCGGACAGCCATCCCTTCTTTACCACTTTTGCTATTTACGCTGACTTCAACACTGGGTGGGGGTATCTGGTTCGTCAAAAAATTTACCAGGGTCAAAATTTCAATTCTCGTTGCAAGAGCTTTCTCTACGTGACTAAGAAGCTTACCCAGAAATTATACAATAAGCAAATATTTTACTCATATCCACCGATCTTTATATCTTTCGAGGTACTGAACGAAAGCCTTTTTTTGCCTTTTAATATTAAACCCATGTTTGAAGTAAGGTATTCTATCGATAAAGTTAAATATAGCTATAGCTCAACACAGTGATGAGTCGTACTATTAGGAAGTCCAGCCCTAGCGATTGTTTAAGAGGAGGTGGCATTTAAGACAATGTGGCTTTGATCAAAAGAATATTTATCTCTACATCCACTCGGACGAAATGTGAGACATGGTTGAATTTAGTTTAACTGAACCAGCTAGAAAAAAATGTCCGGTACACTTGGCACTTCTCTCTTTTTCTCGTTTTTTTTAAAAATAATTTCATCCAAAGCAAGGCAATAAAGCCACTAAGATACAAGAAATTAATGAATGTGAGAAAAAGAAAATAAGTATTAAGGAGAATGAACAATAAAAGAACAGGAATAAGAAAACAGAAGATAATTATTGACATTGTATTTAAATCTTTGACGATCAAAGTTGATTGGAAAGGGAGAAGCTGGAAAATAAGCGAGAAGTCCGAGGGAAGGAACTGTTAACAGAGAACTTACGGTTGCATCTCATTATTTAAACTGTAAAATGATGGGAACTTGCCTCCTTTTTGAGATGACTCAGATTTCACGCAATAACCTTAACCTCCTCCTAAGGGACCGTTATTGTCTGCGGAGATCAAAATGTCGAGATGCTAAAGCATTTACGTGAATTTTAACAGTCAGTTGGGGGTAACAGCTTCGGGTTTCAGATGAGAAAAATGTCGCAGATAAAAAGGTAAGAAAAAAAAAAATATTTCGCTTTTATAATTTAGAAAAAAATATTTTTCTTGGTTAAACAGCGTAGACGTGTATATACGTTTTTACCGAAAGTGTCTTTTCAGATACGGACGAATAAACACGCCAAAAACATAACGTTCAAAAACCAGTTACATACGTGTTTGTACGTCGGTCTTGATTCTTTTTATGCCCTTCTGAGCTTGAAATATGTCCAATTCTCAACACTTACGTCTGGTAGAAGTGTTAGCCAAAGGTCGGGTACTTCAATGGACGTCAGTTTCGTAATTATATTAAAAACAAATAAAAATTCGTCTAAAAAAATTAAACGTTTTTTCAAAAATAATTACCCGGGAAGTGGGTAATATGTGCGAGGAAAAAGGAAATAGTATCAAGCACTGGACGTGAGTTGGAGAGGTACTTATTTAGTATACATCAGCAAGCTAGCTTGCATCATTTTTACAGGATGAGGAGGAGGGGGCACATGATTTTCATGGGGGACAGACTCCTCTTATCAAAGAGACTGAGAAAGCAGCATATATAACGATGGAACATTGAAACAATATCTGATACCACATAAAGTATTTGTAATTTATTAAAGGCATAGTGACAGTAATTGGTATTTTGTTCTTTAATAGATAAATCAGATAAAAATGATTTTGTTAGAACGTTACATTCTACTTTGAAAAAAAAAACAAACTCGAAAACTACGAAAACGTGAGTCTCTTAACCCACTACAAGCCTCGACAGCTACTCAAGGTAGAGTCTTACTGAATCGCGTGTGTGATAGGAACATAACGAGAGGAATTGAATATGATGAAGATATGTAAAGTAGATAATGATTAACCCTAGAATTGAGATAGAAGTGTTTGAGGAAGTATCCGTACAGATTTCCGTTCCACAAAGTAGTGGCTCATTTAAAGAGACTCTTTGAACAGAATTGCCTTCTCACCAATGTAAAACGTAGGGATACTCACTGCCGTAGCAAAAAAGAAAAAATGATTTTCTGCAACATTTTAAACTGAAGGTAAGTAATATTTGTTCCAGTTCACATTATTAAAACTTTATATCAGCTATTATTCCTCAAATAAAGATTCAGAAAAGTATATATATATCGATCCGCAGTACATAAAAAATTCCTATAAAAAAATTACTACTATGAAATTACACTATATTATTGAACTATATACTTAGTTCATGACATAAAAACTGAATACACTTGTAAAAATAGAATACGTGGATTTAACACATCACAAGAAATATTTAAATAAAATTCTCACTTAAAAATTTTGAAAAACTTAGCGTTGCGTCTTTGCACGTTCCGATATCTTACAACCGTCAATAATAGCAGATATTCAAAAACATCTTTCGGTCGACATACAGGTATATCGTCTCAAGTTTTTGATTTTATAAGGAAAAAAAAACACATGCCTGATGATGGATGGAAGACTGTCTGTAAGTACTAGCATTTTAACATCAAATAAACTGAAAAACTACAGACAACAAGTTTTTCTTCAAGGATCAAAACTCGCACTATGGATGAACAGGATTTTAATGCATATATTATGTTTTCTAGCGATGGATGTCGCCAATAATCGCATTGATACTTCTGATTAATTCTATGTGTGATTATTCTTTGTATATATATATATATATATATATATATATATGAAAGATTATTTGATAAAAGTGATTATATTGTATTGGCAGATGGGATGTGGATGATTCTCAAACCTGTGGACGTATTAAGGTTCAATATGAGTTGAACAACTAAAAGAAAACACTTTTGGAATTTTTTGTTTATTTAGCGGCATGTCAACTCCTCATGGGTCATTTAATTACAAAATCTAATTTTCTTTGGAGCATTATTAATTTCTTTTACAAAAAATCTATTTCTGGCATTTTTTTTTACAAAAATGAATCGCTCGTAGTTTTTATTTTTACAAAAATAAATTGCAGGTAATTTTTTTGACTATGAAAATGTATTGCTGGTACTTTTACTATAAAAATATATTTTGATACTTTCATAGTTTTTTTTTTATCCCAGTTTAGGGGTTAACTATTTGCCCATAGTTGGGACCCTAACAGGTGCTACCACCCCGGGTCAGAGGGAATCGGGGAACAACAGCAATTATGAGGTGGTTCACCTGTGCTTGCTTACTGCCGGATGTAGTTTATCGTCATACACAAGACGCTCTTGCTTTTGAAAATCCAATGATAGGGAATTAAACGATTAATTTAACAACTACTATTTTCCACGCGGAAAGAATAAGAAAGAATTCGCTTATCTTTATCTTCCGTCAAAAATGAGACTTGGTTAATATGGATCCGATCTGCTAATCCCTTCTCTAAATATTGATTATAAAGAAAGTAGTACTCGTGCCATCAAAAATGAAGGTGCTTTTTAGAAAGATTTAATAATATGCTGCAGTAGATCAAGAGAAGAAATGTATTAAGATTCAAGAGTGTGGCGATAATGAATTCACAACTAATATAGAGACCAATGAACCGTTTAATTAATCCGTTATGCATTTTAGACATTTAATTGTATCTATAATCTATTGATTACTGTTAGTATTATATAAAACGCTTTTGTTATGTGTTTAATATAACCGTGAAATAGAAATATCTCTCGGAAGAAAATGTTTAGCAACGGCAACGCTTATTTCAAGATGAAGTTGAAGCAAGGCGATCACTTAATAAATAAAGGTATCTGTGTGCCTCACATGAAAGTCTTGAACAAATAAGACTGCAATCTAAGAAACATAATAATTAAACGGTTAATTTTACTCGAGAACTAATTTTGTCTAAATGCAGATGAATATTTATTTGTATAGATTATTAAAACGACTAAGGGAAGTAACCAGTCATAAATTTACTAACTTAAGTTGATTTACCTCCTTTACCACTACAGCTGGGACAGAATATATATATAAATAAACACATTGATAATTATTATATGGTTTGAGTCATTTAGAGGAAAATACTGCAGAGGAAGATGAAGAATGTGACATAATATGGTCAAGGAATGAAATTCATGATTTAATGAGAGGACGTGAGTTAGAGATCTTGTACATACCACACAACCACGTGCACACGAACAAATAATAAATATATATATATATATATATATATATATATATATATATATATATATATATATATAGTCTTTAGCGCTTAGCCTTGGAGCGGGTAGAATGGAGATCAGCCGTTTTCAATCTGATTGTCCGAATCATCTTCAAGAAGCGAGAGCAAGACCTAAAAGATCAGCCAATCTAACAGTGATCTCATCTCATAATCCTCACTCTTACTCCATATGTGGCCTCCTTTGTAAATCACTAGCGGGTCTTAAGTGCCACTTAAGATTATCGCACAAAATTTCATAACTGAATCAATTAAGCTGTCAGATCCTCATACGTCGAAACCGACGGAAGAGTCCATTATATATTTACGGAAACTACAATAAAATAACGCCAGGAATTTCAAAGCTAATGTGCAGCGAGACGTCGATACAGTGAAACACGTAACTGTAGAAATAAAGATAAATGTCTACTGGATGGAGTTTGGAAAAGGAAAAGAGTAATTTTCAAAGCAGAGGTAAAACATATAAACGGCCAGGACAAAATATACGTGAGATATACTGAAGGCAACTTTAGGAATTCAAACAGACAAGCCAGCCATGTGTCGGAATTAAAAGAAAAGAAATAACAAAGATCTTAATATAAACAAGAGAATATTTTGAGCCAAATCCTGCAGCAATTGTAGTGATGTCTGTAAACAGTGCCAGAAGAAAAAATTAACTCACAACTGTAATTAATCTAGGGAGCCAAGCTTGCTAACCATTGAACATTGAAGTGCCTTATTTGTCTTAATTATATCATTTAATACATCATTCTATATTTGTTATTGTCAACATTGAGTTATACCATAACACTTTCTTCCTTGTCACTTGAAAAGAATACACCATTAATTTCATTTCATCCGGCTCCTTTAATGCATGTTTTATAGAACCAGAATATCCAGCGATTAAACAAACAATGTCTTATCTGTGATTAGTTTATTTACTGCTAAATAATAAAAAAGATCAAATTGAATAAGCGTGCTAATCCCATATGTTTTGCCAGTACGAAAATAAATCCCCGCTTACAACTGAAACTATTTTCATTGACTAATTCTGCAGATTTGTGTTATGTCTATGAACTTTCTTTATTCAACAAATATCTAAGGCCTTAGGCAAGCTCTAAGGAATTACGCCATTTTCTGCTGAAACTACAGGATCTTTGATTTAACTGATTTTCCTGTATGATTTTTCTTTCATTGTTATCCTATTGTAAACAAATCTCCCACACTGTTCGAATCTAGTGATCAGTCTTAATGCCAAATTTCAATAATGTTATTCATGCTAATATCAAGGATTAATTTGACTGCTTATATTTGCAGAAAAAGAAAAGAAATGGCAGAGACATTATTCTAACTATATTTCATATGAGTATTATGGTGCTAGATCTTTCTAGTATTTTCTATACTGTTAGTTTATTTTTTGTTATGATTTTCTATTTGTACGACGTGTATAGGATAGGGGAAAAACGTACATGAGTGTGTATTATTGTTACATCATATGTGGTTTTAAGATGGAGTTTAAAAATTACGGTCGTTCTTCAGTAGCGGTCCTTTTCGGTTGTGTCATTTTTGTTTTTTTGTTTTTTTTTTCTTCCCTGATTGTCTTCAGGTCAAAAGACCAACATCGCACTGCCTCTGATTCTTAGCCTTTTTTCACTAGGAGACATATTGTCCACGTAGCACAAGAAATATTTTCAGAACTGAGTGGATACTTTTATTGTCCCCAATAGGGTAATTTTGACGATTACTTTTCAGTGATGGAGAGAGTGAAGTGAGTATAATAACTTCTCAAACCAAGTCTTTTGCAGACCCAGGTTTTCACCACCACGCAAACAATTCTCATTCAAGAATTTCGGAGGAAGGAAGGAAGTTTTTTTTTTTTTTTTACTCGGAAAACTCGCGTTTTCTCTAGTTACTGGTTCGTCAATTCACGCTCAAAGGAAAAAGCTCCAGCATATCCTGCTTCTTTTACATTTTTTTATGGGACTTCTGACCGTCAACTAAGCCTGTAGAATATACCGTCAACTAGTGCAGCTGTTTATTAGTCTAGTGATCTTTTGCGCTTCTTATCCCTAATATTACATTATCTTCCTCTTTTTAGGACACAAAATGTTACAATTATTGATTAATTTACTCTGAGGACAGAGGACTGTTAATACAAAAGGATATTAATTAAACTTATAGATAATGACAAAACAAAGTATTCAGACGAGCTTCCATCATTTCCTCAACAAGCTTTAAAACAATTGTACAACTCCAAACTACAAAGTCCTTGGATATCTTTGCCTACTGTTCCTTGACGAAAGCCTTGATGACACTGAGGTTTGGATAGTAGGTCTTATTTGTTGCCTGCTACACAATTCCCCAAGTTTCATGGTCTAACGGATTTAGATACAGATTGGAGAATGGCTAGTAATCCGCTGCCTAGAAACCAACAAAAAAATAGATTTGCAGAATCTGAGGACATTTTTGGCCGTGTGGCTGCAAAAAACCGGGTCCACACATATTTACCCTGTGAATAGTTTCTCTCGGACCACAGTAAAAAGCGTTACCTCATTAATAAACGTCGGCACTAAATTTTGCAGAAGAATAGAAGCATTAATTTCCAGTCACAAGAGTCAAGATCCTGGCCAAGATGGCTAGTCCTGAGGGATCCCTTGATATGAACTATGGAATCTGCAAGGCACAGATCGTTTCACTGGTGAAATATTGCAACCAGTGTGAGAACATTCCGTCATAGAGTGAAATTCATGAGTTCTAGATACCCGAACACTCTTTGTATCTTTCTATTCGCTGGATTTTCATGGACTTCATGAGGTGCTAACTTGAGGTCAGAGGGTATACTTTACGGCTTGTATTATCTTACACAGCCTTGGGCTTACATTTAACTCAGCAAATATCTTTCACATGGAAATTGACGCGTTGCAGTTTTCTTCTTGAGGGCGTTAATTAAGTTTATATTCTGTTTCTTGATCATACAACTGCTGTTCAGTTTACTATGGATGCCTGTGGTCTTTCTCACATTACAGAGTGTGCTCAAAGAAACATCTAATATTTTATCAGTGCTGTTAGAGTTGATATATACGTGAAGGCTATCTGATATTCTTTGCTGTTTGCCTTTCTGTGAAGGTAATTCCCACGTCTTTCTTGAGCAATAATCTTTTTATGGACGATAGTATTTTGTTTTTGTTTTGCATTTGGTTTCACGTCATCTTGTGTAATACTTGGTGAGAAGTTTTATTTTTTTATTCTAGTCTATTTCTTCCTTCCCATCTTCACAGATTCCCGCTTCTTTGTGGTTAAAATCGATTATGCATCCTGACCGAGAAAACTGCATAAGAATATTGGGCGTAAAGGAATTAAAAGGTGCAGCCTAGATGATGATAAGGAAAAGAGAACGTGTAGCAGACAGCGGATAGGAAATGTAAAGACAAACGAAGAGAAAACAGGTTAAAAGACTATATATATATATATATATATATATATATATATATATATATATATATATATATATATATATAGAGAGAGAGAGAGAGAGAGAGAGCATTAATATTATGAATATTAAAATATTTTTTGTGTAGCAAAACAATATTTTAAACTAGTTAATATATATTTTTTTTTTTTCAAAAATAGTGTTCAATGTAAATTTACAGAGCATTAATATTATAAATAAACTAGTTTAAAATATTTTTTGTGTAGCAAAAAAATATTTTAAACTAGTTAATATATATATATATATGTTAAGAAATGGACGAGGTCCGACAATTTATTTATTAAAGACATTTTTATTTATGTTTAACGTTGTTATTTTATAGATACAAGTATTTAAGCAAATGCTCTGTTTATGATAAACAGTATTAAATAACATTTACCGGCCTGAATGTCCGAGAAATTTTCATAGAAAATATTCGTTCATAGACAGGATTCAAACCTGCATCCTATACGGAACCGTCATATACGCTGACGTGCCTTTGGACCACTCGGCCACCATGAACCTTATGGTAGACAAGGTCGAATTTACTATATAAACTACAATCTTCCATGAATCTCGTACATTCATAACTCTGGCGTTTTGACGTCATATGTTAAGAAATGGACAAAAAAATGCTAAACTATTCGTTCATAGACAGGATTATTTCCTATACATATACGCTGACGTGCCTTTGACTAATGAAAATTAAATGTTATTTAATACTGTTTATCATAAACAGTACTTGTATAAAAAATAACAACAAACATAAATAAAATGTTTTAATAAATATATATATATATATATATATATTTTTTTTTTTCCAAAATAGTGCCCAATGTAAATTTATAGAGCATTATTATAAATTAACTAGTTTGAATATTTTTTGTGTAAAAAAAATATTAAACTAGTTAATATATATATATATATATATATATATATATATATATATATATATATATTATAAAATAGTGCTCAATGTAAATTTATATATATATAAATATATTTTAAATATTGTTTTTTTTAGCAAAAATATTTTAAACTATTATATATATATATATATATATATATATATATATATATTTATATAAATAAACTATATATATATATATATATATATATATATATATTATATAATATGATTATATATTTTTTATAGATACAGATATTTAAATAATGCTCCTTTATAATAAAAATTGTATTTTTACCGGCTTGAATGTTCTAGAAATTTTCATAGAAAATATTCGTCCTCCGCCAGGAATATTTCTATGAAAATTTCTCGGACCTTCAGGCCGGTAAATGTTGTTAATACTGTTTATTATAAACAGACCATTTACTTAAATATTTGTATCTGTAAAAAAGAATGTATAAACATAAAAAAAATGTATTAATATAATTGTCGAACTTTGTCCATTTCATTATATATATATATATATATATATATATATATATATATATATATACAAAACATCGATTGTAAACCGAATCAACGGACAGCTTGCTAAAACCTAGAACTATTATCCACATAGAGTCTCGAAGAAAACCGACAATTGTGGAGAAGAAAAGGCCTAAATGCAAACTAATAGACTTCGAGTTTCACGCGATCTTCAGTCGACTTGAGAGGAAATGAAATTAGGGAGAGATGGACTTATCTAAAGCATCACGGCGAAAAATTCATTAAAACTAATTTCATTAAAAAAGACCCTTATATATATGTGGACACTTAGAACTGAGCGGTATGATTCCGAAAATTATTTCGGTTGTGCTTTCGGGGGAGAAAGTGTGACTTTGTAAACAGCGGGTGTTACTGATACTAATGCAATACTCTTCGATAAAACAAATCGAGTTCTCTTAGTCACTGGCGTGTTTATCTAAAAATAAATTCGCTTAAATTCACATTCACCCCTGCCGTGCGCGAACGGCTCAAGAGTAGATTCGCCGATTTACACCAAGTCAGCCAAGCTAGAGTTGTGATACAGTGAAACAGTCTGTCTGTGGAAGACACTATATATATATATGTGTGTGTGTGTGTGTGTGTGTGTGTGTGTAATCTATGAAAGGATGACCCTAATGGTAACCCGAGTCTCAATGTCAGGCGATCTTCAGTCGTCTGAAGGCGTCCATGTCATCTGCAGACGTCCAGTGAGCGAAATTCAGGTTACGACTAGGGCCATCCTTTCATACGATTTATCGTAATTACGCGTTTTTTGCTCTATCTAGATTTCGAGCACTTTCCTAAGTTGGTAGTTTTAACGCCAGGCCGTTTTCATTTTCTTTTTTCAGTGTTTTGGTCCAGACCTTTTCTAGATAAGAGTTTTAGTTTTCCGTTTAATAATCTTTTTTCTGTTTTTTCTTGCTTTTCTTTTTTTTTTTTTTTGAATTTGGGTCTTATCATTGGTGTTTTGTCGAGTGCTTTCGGTTGCCGTTGACCATTATTATTGCTGTGTTGATATTTATTATTTTATTTATATAGATAATATTTTGCGTATTTAAGGGAGTGATATTGGATTAGTTCGTTAGCAATTGGGAGGAGACTGGTATTTATTATTTGAAGGATTAGTTATTAAATATATTTAAGATGTTTCTGCCAGTATTATATGCTATTTGGTTTATGTTGGGTTTTTATTTTTTAATTATGGTGGCTTCAAGAATTTGTATTCGTTTTGTTTTTGAATTTTTTTGTAGAGAATTATACGTACTTTTTCAGCAACTTGGACGCTAATATACAAAAACTTTCGAGAAATCAAGAAAAAACAGAAAAAAGATTAATAAATGGAAAAGTTTCGTGGCTTCTAACAACACATGCCTCGATAAATATATAATATAATATAATATAAAAGGCTCAAACACTAATATTCCATGGTTATAATTTATTTCACTGGAATCGTAATGACGATTTAATTCATCAAACGTACAAATTTGTAGGTCTGATGAATTGGATCGTGATTACAATGTAATAAATTATAACCATGGAATATTAGTGTTTGAGCCTTTTATATTAAATTCTTACTCTGTTCTGGACATTGAGTTCTACCTGGATTCTATCCTCTTGGGAATTTATCTATCTATCTATATATATATTTACATACATAAATACATACATATATATATATATATATATATATATATATATATATATGTGTGTGTGTGTGTGTGTGTGTGTATGTATATATATGTATATATTTATATACATTGACCACTAATATTATCAATATCTATCTATCTATCTATCTATCTATCTATATATATATATATATATTACCTAGTTAAGTAATTCATCGAATCTAGATGAAACCTCAACAGAATGCAGAAAGCGCTGAAGGCCGTTTTCGTCCCATATTCGTCGGACTCATCAGCACTGCAAATCCACTACCGAGAATTGTATCAGGACCGTTACGATATGACGCACGCGTCATATCAACTGTACCAACGGGCCTCAGTAAAGAAGAATTAGTGAATTAGATTCGATATAGCGCAGATCTTCACAAATTCCGTGGTGTAACTCATCACGAGCCACGACTTCAATCCACAAGCCACTCCATCCAGAGCATTAGACGCTGGTTTAAGCAAGGATATACAAGTGATAGAAATTATTAGGAAGATTTGAGATAATCATAATTAAATAATTCATCGTCTGGAAGAAACCTCAGTGGATGTTCACTGATGATGAGTCCCAAATATAAGACGAAACGGCCGTCCATTGATTTCTGTTGAGATTTCTTCTAGACTCAATGAATTAATTAATTATGATTATCTCAAATCCTCCTAATAATTTCTATCACATATATAAAATATATATTTATATATATTTAATAAAATGTGAACGGACAATATCGGTTGAAAAGGGATAAAGGAAAAACGAGAAGATACAGGTAAATGTTGAAAGAAAACTTGAAACATGAGATAATGCATAATATATCTGTAAACTTTCCATGGAACAGTAAGATGCGGCCATTATCGCTGTTGTTGCTACTGTAGTAGTGAATAAGTAATGACCTGTATATTCTTTATTTATTGTCTCAAAAGCAGTAATAGAATTAAGAATAGAAACTATAACTATAGTGATTCCTTGGTAAGCAGGGAGTGGTTAGAGATTCGAAATGAGATATTGATGCGCCGAGTTAGAATTCTACTCACGATTGTTACATTCACTTTGGGCAAAGGTGTAACTCTTATCCCCACAGCTCTGGTTTAAATAACCGGGTCGACTGGATTGTCTAGCCGTTGTTGGTAACCGGTATTGGCGAATAATAACATTCAATTCAAAACCGTGTTCACATACATGAACTCTAAGTTCCAGTCTGCATGGTTGCAGTATAAAGATTGTGTCTGGGGATGTTGAAGAACCACGGATAGGCCCGAGCAGAGGTTTATGCTCGGTAACGAGTAGCCATACCGAAGATGAGCAATTATACTGACTTACAATGGTGCGTTAAAGTCGAAAACAGCTCCGACTGTGATCCTTATTCTGATTTAGAAAATCAGTACCGGATTGACTATTGGCATAAATGCTGATGCCAATGGAGCCGACATTTATTTAATATGATATCTATACACAACGAATGTTGACCTTAAATATTGTCTATCTTTAAGTCCCCGGCAATCTAATAACGTCACAAAGATTAGCAATGCTGTAGAAAGTAGAGTTTAATTCTATCTTCAATCCTCATGTTTCTCTAATAGCAAGTCCAGTATTTTGGCTAATGCTATCTTACTTCGCCCGGCCTCCTTTCACAAAAGCAATATGGCTTCCGTTTCGCCCGGTCTACTGTTGATGTGTTAACAGCTATCACTGAATTTGTTTATCAAGTTTTAGTTAAGAACGACAAAACCCGGGTTATGGCTCAAGATATCTCAAAGTAGTTCGACAGATTTTGGCATGTTGGTCGTCTACTCAAGATCAACGGTGATGTTTTCACGGGACAAATATTTGGCTTAATCCTATCGTTCTTAGGAAATCCTGTAAAGAATATCGTGTTGAACGAACTCGTTTTTAGATCATTCATGGTTCTATCCTTGTGTCTACGTTGTTTCTGATCTTCATCGACGCCCTTCCCGATGTTATAAGTTTCCAACAAAGCATTTATGCAGAGGGCATAACTATTTACTCTTTTATTAGTAGCAAGTCCAACAAATCCGACAAAATAAACCTCGCAACTGCTGTCGACAAAAACCGCCAATCAGTGGTTAGCTGGGACGAGAAAATAGTTTGTAAATTTTAACCTCTCCAAAACTAAACTGTTTCAGATCCCGAACGAGATCTTGTTTTTATTTCATCTTTTTCCTATAATTTTTTCATCTTTTTACTGCATTATTTACATTATTCGGACTACTGTCCTCATCTTTGTCGCCATACATATTACAACGTTTCGACCGTTGTACGCTCTGGCCTTCTTCAGATGGTTGGAATGTCGAACTGAACCCTTTATTTCGCTCAGTTGGGTACAGACAGTTCTAGTTCCACGTGCTATGTTTTAATGGATGTCAGTTATCAGTTATCTCTTGTTAATTCCCCTCTGAACGTTCTACACTGCCTTAACCAGGTATTGAACTCGCGCTCTTTGGTCCTGTCACTGGATCTAACTAACGCCTTTATCCACTGTGATTTTTGTGGCCTAGCATATGTGCCGATTCCTTAAGTTTACGAATTTTCCAATGGTGTTCTTCGTCTATGTTCTCAACCTGATACCACAGAGGGCGGTGATCTCCCTTTTCTCTCCATATGTGGTCTGCCACGCCTGATTTTTCCACTTCCCCTCGTTTTACAGCTTTTTGGTGTTCTTGAAGCCTTACCTTAAGGGGGCGTTCTGTGTTCCCTTTATATTTCTTTCCGCACTCGGGATAGCGAACACACAGTCTTTAGTGATGTTCTCCTCTATGGGGGGGTGGCTATTGCAGTTCCGATACTAATACTTTCCTTTCCTTTTGTTTAAAAATCTGTTTTTTTTTGTCTAAACAGATTGTGGTGTCTAGACTTCTATATAACAGAAGTTTATATTCTTTTTTTGTTTTTGAGGATTTGTGTTCATTCAATTCCTTAACAAGGTTAAAGCAAATTCAGTCGGAGAATTAGCAATGACGGTTTGTTCCTCATCTCTTTTGTTTGTTTTTTTATTCGTTGAAGTAAAATGTTTGTATTCCTTTATAATGTAGTTTCTACTGACCACTTTTGCATACCGATGGTATTTGACAGTTTTCATTTGTGTTTAAGTTACCTCTACACTCTTAGCCATTTCATTTGTATAATGATGGCTTTTAACAATGACTTCGTCTGCATCACTTAGTTTCTGCTTCAAATGTCCAATACATCCTACCGTTTTACAAGACATTTCAGGAATGTCCCGCTAGTACTCGGTCCTATTGTCATCTTCGTGTTCTAGAATTTTTCAGTTCTTTGACCAGTTTCATATATTTATCTCGCTTCTCATTTTCTTAAAATTGCCGTCTGCTGGAACAATGATATCTATTGCCTATGTTATGCCACTTATCGTATTTTTTAAACACTTCCCCCCAAGCAAGGCAGCCGTGCCACTAACATCCACGGGGTTACAAAGAGTGAAGGTAAGAGTAAGGAATGGTGTGTGAGGAAAGGATAAACAGAAGGACAGGGATTAAGATCAAGGCATCATAAGATGCCGATTGACATTTTATTTGAATATTAGAAGATTATAGCTGTCAGAGAAGCAAGTAAGAGGAAAGTAGTCCCACTATCAGGAACCGCGAGAGAAGCTGTCGGAGTAGAAGAGGCGGTTATATTTAACTGTTTAGACAGTGAAATGGTGGGACCGATATGCCACCCTAGTAGCACGCTTAAATTCCTACAATCGGGGTACCAGTGAAAATAGCTCGTCAGAGTAGTTGCCATGAAAATATATGTAGAAAAGACAGAGGGAAGCCACATCACATCTCTGAGAAAGTGAATGGAGTCGAGATGCCAGGTCAGGACGCAATCCTACTTCATGTATAGTGCGACCCTTGAATTATTTTCAAATAGCTCGTGTATAATGCAATCCCAGTTTATAACCAATATTATTAGGTGTTTATTTGCTTGTATAGCAGCATATCAACTCTTTATGGAGTTTTAATTAGTTTAATTTATTTTACAAAAATATATTGAGGGTATTTTTTTCTGATGAAAATATATTGGTAGTATTTCTACTATGAATATGTATTTTAATACTATCAGAGTGTTTTGACCCCAGTTTGGGGTTTAACTATTTGTCTATAGCTGGGAGCCTAGCAGATACTACCACCCCGGGTCAGGGTGGTCCTGGGAACAACACAAATTAAGAGGTGAAAAACTCTGAAAAACTCTCGACCAAAGGCTTTACTGCCCGATGTAGTGTATCGTCTTACCCAGAACAAAATACTAGTAGTCCTATGGTATTCAAATATTGCAATAGGGCGTCATCCTGAATATATTCCATAGCAAATTCAGGGTACCCCACCCCCCCAAAAAATTGATTTACTATATGATGAAAAAAATTAACTAACATGTAAAAAAATAACATTTTTTTATTTGTACACTACATCTAATATTTGTGTTTTTGTTCTGTTTTAAGCTGCCAAATTTCTACTCTTTTGTTTCAAATAACTGTAACAAAAATTCCGACAATTAAATAAGCTTTTCTGGTTTTTGTGAAGCACCCTGTACATGGTGTTCATTTTTTTTTTTGCACAAACAATACAAGTAAATATAAAGAATATAACAAATAAAAATAAATATAAACGGAGAACAATAGATTAAACAACGCAACGGAAACAAGGTAAAGGCAGGGACAGACAAAAGTGGTGCCGTCGGAACTGCAATACCTCAGCGATGTTAACAAGTGCAAACAAAGATGGACGCAATTTCGAGAAAGGAAAAAAAAACATTCTTGGTTCTTCATTTCTATGAGATAGATTTGTAGATTTTAAGCGGTACACCTTTTGATGGATGTTCTACTGTTCATGTAGCAACAGAAAAAAAGAATTAACGCTATGATGACGGTGTGTGTGTGTTGGGGGAGGCTGGCTAAAGGAGCTTACTGTACCCTTGTTAACCACAGGTACCGTTAGAAGGTAAACCAACTGGGGTAACTGACTGTCACCGAAAATTCATGTATTTTACACCCTGAGAAAGAATCTATCTGTATATAATGCAACTGGTCACCGAATATGCAGAATTTTTAACATTTTCAAAAGAATTGGCTTGTTTAGAGTGTGACCCCTTATATTTTGCGTAAAAAATTCACAATCGACACGAGTATATACGGTGCATGTCAAATGAAAGTAAGGAAAAAGTCTCCATTGAAATTAGAAAAAATTAGTAAAATAAAATTTGGCAAAAAAATCTTGTTTCTCTCTAACATATGAAACCCAAAATTGTTGTGAAAAAATATATATATATATATATATATATATATATATATATATATATATATATATATATATATATATATATATATATATATATATATATATATATATATATATATATATATATATATATATATATATATATATATATATATATATATATATATATATATCCGAATAGAAGTTGGTATAGATGGTATAAAATTCTAGTAACCAAAAACACCACTATTTTTAAAAAAGTGCTCAATACAAAATGATAGTGTTGAACACCATCCTTGACAAGACACAAAGTGTTGAAACAAAATGGCTACTTTTGTAGTGATGTTATAATATACTTATATTATAATATATAAAATAAATACATTCACCCCCGGCTCAATGGTAGAATCTACGACTGACGCCAATTCAGTCGGGTTTCGATCCTAGCTAGAGGCAACCGGGTGTCTAGCCAAACTGAATATGACATTATATATATATATATATATATATATATATATATATATATATATATATATATATATATATGATGGGTAATTGTGGTCTAAATTACGCATAAATGAAAATAACCCTGACACCTCAATTTAACACATATATTTCCAAAATGACACCAATATCTTGAAATACTAAAAGTAAATTTATTCAATAAAATCGTCATTGGCTTCAACCACAGCCTCCAGAATCTTCTGCATCTCTTCTTGACGGTTCCTTTATTTAGGTTAGTGAATACTGCCATAATCCTTGCCTTCCATTCAACTATGGTGTTACTGAACTGCACCCCACACATAATAATCAAGGGGTTTACAATCTGGGGAGTTAAATGGACAGATATAAGGGGTGATGTGGTCGCAGAAATTGTCTGATAGCCATTATTTGGTTCCCCAGCTGGGGTGGTATGGTGCAGAATCATGTTGTCAGGCAAAAGGTCTTGCAACAGCTACCTTCTACCAGGGCATCACTACTTCCTGATGGCACTTGATGCAGGCATCCATATTGATCTATGTTTTTCTGAGGCTCTCACCGACAAATTCGGGAGTTCTTTTCTTATCAGGACGCAAGAGTGAGCTTTTCGAGCGGCCGAATCTTTGTAATCACCATTAGGTTCATCCAGCTCTTTGTAAATACTCTTTACTGACACCCTAACACTCTGAAATGTTCGAATTGAAGCTTCCGGTGCGAGTGAAAATAAGTACATCATAGAGTTTCCAATTTTCTGGCGGAGTGATTTTCGTCATGGCGCTCTTTTTCTCATAGACGATGCCCAACGGACCCTAATACATTGTGCTATCAACAAAAAAGAAACAGCGCACATCCACGAAATTATGAATTTAAAATACTGTCAAGGAAAGTAAAATCATTACATTCAGAAAAAAAAACTCGTCTTACGACAAATAAAACATCCAACATTTAAATAAGGAAATCCAGGAACATATCGAGACACTAAAAAACATCTTGACCGAACCCGAATATAAGGAAACCCTGTACCACCTCAACCTTAGCATTAATGAATACCAACTTACACATAGGCAAATAATCACAAAAAAGGTATGTAAATTATACCAAGGAAACATTATATTACCCAAGAGCGACGATAAATATATAAACCTATCTAGTCATAAATTAACAAATGAACAAAAAGAATTCCTAAATTTAGAGCCAAATTCCCATCTCTAACCTAAATTTGACCTCTTTACAAAGAAGGCCGAAATTGAAATTCTACACCATTTACGGTTCCAACCTGAGGCTCGTGGAGACATAGCAGTTCTCGCAGATCTCAAGGCCGAAGGTCTGAAAAACCACCCCCGTCAAAACTACAATAATATATTAACAAGTAAACTAAAAATCGCCGCAAAAGACCTAAAAACCAATCCCAACATTGTCATCAAATTAACCGACAAAGCTAATACATATGTAATTTTTGATCAAGCTGATTACCATAAAACGTTACAAACCATCTTCGATGAGCACACTAAACATTTTGATCAAGCTGATTACCATAAAACGTTACAACCATTTTCGATGACCAAACTAAACAGAAACCCCATGGAGACTAAAAATGTCCATCAAAAAACATATAACATTGAATAACGCTTAAGTGGGGCCCCTGAAAATGAAAAAAGTCTTTGGAAACTACCACAGTGGATACCTATATGGAAATATAAAAACGCATAAACCGGGAGAGCCGTTACGCCCATCTCGTATCTCTGAGTTATCAAAATTCCTTAATCCCATCATTAATCCATACCAACCCAACAATTACAGCATCATATCGACCCACGAATTCCTCCAAATTTTAAAAAGTACATAACTAAACCAATCTATCATGGTGTCACTTGACGTCGAAAATTTATTCACAAACGTCCTTGTCGATTGAACCATTTTACATTTTATGTACACTAATAATTCTATCTCCCGGCCATCCATCAAACCATTTATACTCCAAAAAATACTACACGCATGCACAACCAAAGTCCCATTCTATGACCATAATGGCAACATTTACACCGAAACTAATGGTGTTAGTATGGGAAATCAGTTCGGCGCCTGTATATCCAATTATTACATGTCCCATGTAGAAAACATATTTAAAGTAGGTCTGTAAAGCTAAAATATATATCCGCTACGTAGACGATATTTTTATTTTAGCGAGTAACACAAAAGAAATGGATACATTCAAGACCACATTTGAAAAAAAAAAACCTGTCCTTAACTTTACCTACGAAATTCGTAAAAAAACATCCTATTCTTAGACGTACTCGTAGAATATAGTAAAACCACTTTTACTACCTCAGTGTATAAAAAAACTCTTGACACATTAACTTTAAGAGTGAATGCCCACACAGATACAAAATAGTAGTGACAAAAAAAATCCAAAAAGAGCACACCAGAATTCATCGTCTCGACTACTCTTCCTGGAAGAACTCAATAATGCAAAACAGAAACTAGTTTTCAATGGACGTCTCTAACCACATTATACACCATCAAATTAGACTATTTCTTTCCAAAGTAAATAGCAATGATAGTGAACACACAGTCAAAATAACATATTTTCTACACAAATCAAGCGCAAATCAACTACAAACAACATAAGACTTCACTTAGAAATTTCATAAAGAACTCCAATTAACCGTAACAAAAAATCCAATTAATTATTTACTACAAAAATTTAAAACAGCTCACCTTATCCTTAAATAACAACACACCAGCAAAATCAAAATGACAACGAACGAACATTATCTATGTGTTCAAATGCCTCTTAAGGAACTGTGTTCCTGATCAATCTGAATTGATAAATAATTTCATCGGTCACACTACTACATGCCTATCCAGACGCCTTACGACCACAGACGATCACATATCTAGACGCCTTCGACCACAGCTCTATTAGAACCCATTTTTAACACACACACAAACATACCAGAATCCATCCGAAACATACGAGTACAAAATACATAACCTCATTCACATGTATAAGATTAAAGATAATGGAAGCTTTAATAATAAAAAAAAATAAAGCAACACACAATAATAGCTACGAACACGGCCACAATCCGCTGTGTTCGGAAAATAAGATATCTGTATAACTCTAGAAACGTACACACAACCCATACACCCAATTAAAAAGCAAAAATAAAATCATCCTTGATAATGGCTAAATGTATAGCCGAAAGCGCTCGGAATTATAGAGCATTTGGACAGTTTCTACAGACTCTGTGTCTAGAAAAGAAAACACTTGTTCAAAAACAAGAAAGATTAAATAAAAAGATTAATCATAATACCTTGCCTGTTTTCTTTAATGAAACACAGACACATATATATATATTCAATGAAACATCTGAATAATATATACTGCCCCCCATATATATATATATATATATATATATATATATATATATTATGTGTGTGTGTAGGCAGCATATCTTCATTCAGATGTTTCATTGAATATATATATATATATATATATATATATATATATATATATATATATATAGACCATTGATTTTATGCGCAATGGAATCTGCAATTATTTTTTTATAATTTTTTAAGTCTTAGAGTAAATAATATTTTGATGATTGTGAATCTCATGTCTGATTCATAGAAAGATGGAGTCAATTGTGTATCGTTGGTTGAGCCAAGACTCTTTCGAGATAGTAACAATTGTTGTGCCCCTGTAAGGCCTGGCAAGAAGCCGCGGGTGTAAATGTGGAGACGTGTCGCATCAGCTAATATTTTGCCCTTAATAATAATTTTGTTGCGTAAACGGCATTCATGGACATTTTTCCGACTCTATATTCAAAAATGTCAAAGAAGAAACTGTTTCACATGATTCCTGGCGGTTTTTCATTAGAAACTTCGTAAAAGAAACAATATTTGATTCCGCCATTATTTTTATTCGGCAGCCTTGCAGATTCGATCCTTCTTAGAAACTAATTCTTTGAATATTTTTGGATACAGTTCCAAATGCATCAACAATTATATGAATAATCTTATCTATATTCTAAACTTTTCACTGTTCTCTGGTGAGGAACCGCTATTTTCTAAAAGTGGATCACACAACCATTTCTACGATATGAGATGTCTTTCGTACATGGAAAACACCAATCTCTCTCTGGGTGGCATGCAACTAGCGTTTGCCTCTGGTGGCCTGCTGTCGAGCCGTCGGGGTGTTAGTCTCGACAATGTTACCACTAGTGCACCG
>CAHIKZ030002778.1:160000-162500 GCA_903632075.3 Acanthosepion pharaonis | reverse complement strand
TCTGTTCTTCTGTCTATCTATCTCTGTCTATCTTCTTCTTCTTTCATGTCTATCTGTCTTCTATCTTCTATCTATCTTTCATTCTATCTATCTATCTATCTCATCTTTTCTATCTACTATCTATTATTCTCTTCTTTATCTATCTTCTATCTATCTTTTCCCTTTCTATCTATCTATCTATCTATCTTCTATCTATCTTCTTCTATCTATCTTCTTCTATTTTCTATCTATCTGTCTATCTATCTTCTATCTATCTATCTATCTTCTATCTATCTATCTATCTTCTATCTATCTTCTTCTGTCTTTTCTCTATCTATCTATCTTTCTATCTTCTGTTCTTCTGTCTCTTCTTCTATCTTTCTATCTATCTTATCTATCTTCTTCTTTTCTTCTATCTGTCTTCTTCTTCTGTCTTCTGTCTATCTTTTCTATCTGTCTTCTGTCTTCTATCTATCTATCTGTCTTCTGTCTTTATCTCATTTTCTATCTTCTGTCTTCTGTCTGTCTTCTCTGTCTCTTTTCTCTATTTTCTTCTTTTTCTGTCTCTCTTTTTCTTTCCCTTCACTCTCCTCTTTCTTCAGTCTTTCGTTCTTTCTCTTTCTTTTCTTCGGTCTTGTGTTTCTATTCTTTCTTTTCTTACATTCAATCTTCTCATCTTCTCTTTCTTTCTTTCTTCAATCACTTTCTTTTCTTCTTTCTTTCTTTCTTTCTTTCTTTTCTCATTCTTCTTCCTGATTTTCTCTTTCTCTGTCTCCCCGTTCCTCCTCCTCTTTGTCGTTTTTTATTTTTCTCTCATCCTTCCCCTTTTCAGAATATTTCTCTTTTCCTTCTCCTCTCTTTTGTTCCCTTCTTTTCATTTGGTATTTTTCTGTTCCGTCTATCTTTCTGCCTATTCTTCTTCCTCTTCTATTTTAATTCTTCTTGTCTTGTCTTCTTTCTCTTTTATTTTTCCTTTATCTATCCTTTTAATAATTTCTTTCTTTCTTTGTTTCTTTCTTTCTTTCATCTTTCTTTCTTTCTTCTTTTTCTTTCTCCCAATTGTTATATTTACTTTCATTTTTTTCTCTGCACTATTTGTTTATTTTCATCTATCTGGTTTTCTGCTCTTCTTCTTCTTCTTCTATCTATCTTCTTCTTCTTCTTCTTCTCTATCTCCTTTTTCTTCTTTTTATTTTCTATCTGTCTTCTTCTATCTATCTGGTCCTCCTACTCCTTCTTCTTCTTTTGAATTTTCTTCTTCTTCTGCTTCTCCTGTCTTCCTATTCTTCTGTCTTTCTGTCTTCTTCTTCTTCTCTGTCATAGTCTCCTCCCTCCTTCTTTCTGTTTAAAATCTTCTTTCCTTCTCCTCCCTCTATCCTCCTCTATCTTCTTTGGTCTCTTCTTCTTCTTCTATCATCTTCTTCTGTCTTCTTCGTCTTCTGTAAGAATCTTCTTCTTCTTTTCTTCTATCTATCTATCTGTCTGTCTTCTTTTGAATCTTCTTCTTCTTTTACTTCTATCTATCTATCTATCTATCCTTCTTCATTCTAATCTTCTTCTTTTCTTGGTTCTCCTTCTCCTCTCTCTATCTCCCCTGTATCCTCCTCCTGTTCATTTAAATCTGTCTTCTTTTTCTCTTCATTTTCTCCTCCTGTCTGTCTATTTTCTCCTCCTCTTTTTCATTTCAAATCTTCTTCATTTGTCTCCCTCTCCTTCTCTATCTTGTCTTGTTCCTCCTTCTCCTCCCCTCCTCTGTCTTCTTCTTTTCTCTCTTCTATTATCTTCTTCTTCTTCATCTTCTTCTATCTATCTCCTCCTCCTCTATCTATATGTTCTTCATTTAAATCTTATTCTTTTTTCTCCTTCTCCTTGGTCTCTTCTACATTTATCTCCTCCTTCTTCTATCTTCTTTTGAATCTTCTTCTTTTCTATCTGTCTATCTCCTTCTTCTTCTTCTTTGAATCTTCTGTACTTCTTTTTCTTCTTCTCCTTCTGGTCTTCTTTTGACATCTCTCTTTCTCCTCCTCCTCCTCCTTTTTTTAATCTTCTTCTTCATCGGTCTGGTCTCACTATCTATCTTCTGTCTGTCTTCTTCTTCTGTCCGTTTGAATCTTATCTTCATCTTCTGTCTTCTTCTCCTCTTCCTCCTCCTTCTATCTTCTTCTTCTTCTTCTTCTTCTTCTCTTCTTCTTCTTCTCTTTTCGTTTGTGTTTCTTTTATCTGTCTCCTTTCTCTCTTTATCTTTTCTTCTATCTATCCTCTATCCATCCTATTCATTTTCTATCTATCTATCTCCTATTTTCTATCTATCTAGTCTTACACTTTTCATTATGTATCTATCTATCTACCTATCTATCTATCTATCTATCTATCTATCTATCTATCTATCTATCTATCTATCTATCTATCTATCTATCTACCTACCTACCTAAGTCTCTTCATTATCTATCTATCTATCTATCTATATATCTATCTATCTATCTAGTCTTAGTCTCTTCATTATCTATCTATCTATCTATCT
>CAHIKZ030002778.1:90000-152500 GCA_903632075.3 Acanthosepion pharaonis | reverse complement strand
TACTACACAACGTTTGTACAAAGGTTTTTTTTTGTGAATTTTTATACTTGGAAAGTGTTTTTAAATATAACTTGAAGAAGGCAGACTTGAAATATTGTTTGACATTGCCTTAAATCGCGCTCTTCTCTTAACTGTTATCATTATAATTATTGTTTTTATTTCTCTGCTTTCTGGTGTATACTCAATGTTTTCCGAGTTCCGACCAGAGACCAAAGGTCAGAAATGGCATCATGACATTTTCAAATGAGTAGTTTAAAAAAAGAATCGCACATATTTTACATAGATAAAGCCTTTCGTAAGATGTGAGCTGTACATGTGAGTACAATTATTATTATTATCATCATCATCATCATCATCATTATTATTATCATCATCATCATCATCATTATTATTATCATTATTATTATCATCATCATTATTATCATCATCATCTTCATCATTATCATCATCATTATTATTATTATCATTATTATTATTATCATCATCATCATCATTATCATCATCATCATTATCATCATCATCATTATTATCATCATTATTATCATTATTATTATCATCATCATTATCATCATTATTATCATCATTATTATCATCATCATTTTTATTATCATTATTATCATCATTATTATTATCATCATTATTATCATTATCATCATCATCATTATTATCATCATCATCATCATCATCATTATTATTATTATTATCATTATTATTATCATCATCATTATTATCATCATCATCTTCATCATTATCATCATCATCATTATCATCATCATCATTATTATCATCATTATTATTATTATCATCATCATCATCACTATTATTATTATTATTATCATTATCATCATCATTATTATCATCAATTATTATTATCATCATCATCATCATTATTATTATTATTATTATTATTATTATTATATACCAGGAATATGAATTATAGCCAAATGTACACGATACGGTGGCAGGTGTTGATAAATGCAGCACATAACCTTGCAAGTGAGGCCCAGTTCGAGATACCTTCAGGTCGGGTAACCCAGTTCGCTCATACGGTGTTCGAGTGAGAGTGTCCTTAAGCATCCAAGTGTGACGCCCAAGATGCATTGAATGAATCAACCATCAGCCAGTCTGTTATGTGTCATGCGTGATACACGCTTAGGCGATCATGTATCTTTCGATACATGACTCAAGAGGCAAATTTTCCCCACCATTTATTTCTGCAGTAGACCAGTTGCCATCCAAGGCTATAGAACCCGGTCTGTCCTGATATTTACCAATAGCTTGTGGGAGAAGAAGAGGATTCATACCTTTCCCAAGGGTATTAGCACATAAGTGAATGTAATGGATTCGACTGGAATTCGAACTCGGTTCTCCGATCCCTCAGTCCGAACAGCTATCCATTCCTCCATCAAACTGACAAAAAACAAAGCTCTATCGAAATCCGGCCATGATGTTCCCCCACTACTCCCGCCCACGAGATTCAGCCTTTAATGAACATACCATCTGATAAATCTATTGTACTGAACGGAAATGCCATTGTCACTAACTATGGCTCGGGCAGGTGTTTGGCAGAGGTACGGTGGTCACTACCTTGCATCTGTTGTTCTTCTCAGGCCAGTACCCCAATGTCACACTTTATTTAGAATTTATGTTTTCAGCATGCTGTCTTGCTTATCTATATCAGCAATTTTTTTTATTGTCTCCATATGTTGGCAACTAATCGAATGAAGAAGCCAGGGCAAGATAAACACGAGAACTCCCAGACCACACCTTTCTGTTTTAGGCTATCTTAGGCAAAAAAAAAAGTTGAAGAAGGAGGGAGAAATTACCTTTTTTTTTACCCGCAAATCTCGCCTTCTTGCTCGTTCCTGATTAATCAATTCAAAAACGAATGAAAAGATTTTGCTACATTCTCTTTTATTTCTACCATTATTTTCTCCGCGGGACATGTGACCGTCAATTGGCCCTGTCAAATATATCGTATTCCAGAAACACGGTTATTTCTTTCCTCTAATAAATTTTATAAATTTCAAACGGCATTAGTGCTGGATGCTCGCTCAGTGAATGCTGACTGTTTCCTTAGAAGGAGACAGCTAATATTATACCATTACCATTATCATAGTGCTGTATATTGTGATAACCGATCTCACCTGAAAAAGTAACGACTATCTCTCTACAGCATATTTACAAAGGATTGTAATCTTAAATGTAAATAATGGCCAGTGTAAACAACTCGAGAAGCATGATTCCCAGGCAGGTTGGAGAGACATTTCTAAATCAATTAAATATGCGTAACGAAAAATAAATGTAATTAAAATAGAAAGATGCCCACCTGGTTTTCGTTTCGATTGGAAGATATGTTATTTAGTTGTTCTCCCAAGCAAAATGGGCGGTTTTAGACTCTCCCTTTCTTACAAAAGCCACTCTGTCCCAATCCTCCAGCCATCAATGATAATTATACAAATGCAATGTCAATCGACATCTTCAGATTCCTTGATCTAATTACTCGTCCTTCTCTTCATCCTTTCTTCTTCACGCCTCTTTATTCTTGCTCCCATTCTCTGTAACCACTTGAGTGGCTAGTAAGACTCTCGCCTTACTTCGGGTGAAATGCTTTAAAAAAATCTAGCAAGAGAAAAAAAAAAAATCAATTTGAGTTTTTTTTTTTACCCGAAATCTCGCCTTCTTGCTTGTTCCTGATTAATCAATTCAAAGACCAATGAAAACATTTCGCTAAATCCTGTTTCATTTTTACCATTATTTTCTCCGCGGGACATGTGACCGTCAATTGGCCGTGTCAAATATATCGTATTCTAGAAATACGGTATAATTTTTTTCTCTCGAAAGATTTTATAAATTTAAACTGACATTAACACTGGCTGCTCGGTCAGTGAATGCTGAGTATTTCCTTAGAAGGAAACGGATACTATTACAATTGCCATATTACCACTTTCTACCTTGTTTGACTTGTGTCCATCAACTGGCCCTGTCAAACATTATATTTCAGAAATATGATATATTTACAACAATCTCTGTGGCGATGATTTTTTTCATTTTACCTTAAACTCAAATTTCCTTACTTTATCATTTTTTTTTATTTACTTTTTTTTTAAGCATTCAATTCCAAAGCAAGGCGAGAAGCCACTAGCACGCAAATGGTTTCAGAGTAGGAGCGAGAACAAAGAGAAGTGATAGAGGAAAGGATAAAGAGACGGTTAGGGGATAGATCAGGGCATCTGGAGATGTCGATTGACGTTACATTTGAATAGTTGGAGATTATAGCTATCAGGGAAACAGGAAAAGGGGAAAGACTTCCACAGGCGAGAAGTGAGAGACATGAAGCTATTGGAGTAGAAGAGACGGCTACATTTAACAGTTTCGACATTGAAAGGGTAAGAGCGAGATGCCAGCCTAGTTGAACGCTTAAATTCATGAAGTCTGGGAACCAGCGAAAGCAGCTCATCGGAGCAGTTACCGTGAAAGTATTTGTAAAAAAGACAGAGGGAGGCAACGGCACGTCTGTGAGAGAGCGACTGCAGACGAGATGCCTGGTCGGGGCGAATTACATTGCATATCCGTCTTTGGATTTTATCAAGGACCCTGAGACAATTAGAAGGGGCTCCAGACTATATATGGCAGCAATACTTCATGCAAGGGCGAAACGCCCACAATGTTACTGCTGTAAAACATTTTGTTGTGTATGATACACCTAATTTACATAAGCGGACTACCGACCATATAAATATGGGTTGGTACCGGAAGACGGGGAAGATAGTAGAGATTAAGAAATTGAATCCAGAGACTCTGCCCGACTGCGATTTAGTCAACCCATTATGCAGGAACAGTCTTCCCAAGAATATACCAAACTAACTGTAAATATTGTGTACCTATTCTTTGTTTCAATACATTTTGTTAACGTACATTTTGTGTTGTATTATTCCATGCTTATTTAAGCTTCAACACATTTTAATTTACCAAAATAAAATATTTTTATGGTAATATCTCTAATTATTATTATTAATAATATTATTTGATTTCCTTTGATTTCTGCTGTATACTCATTTCTTTCCGAGTCCCAACCAGAGATCTAAGCTTAAAAATGGCATCATGACATTATTCCATTGAGCAATTTTTGAACCCCACCCAACCAAAAAACCCTAACACATTTTACATAGATAAAACCCTTCGTAAAATGAGATTTGTATTTGTGAATAAAATATTTTGTATTTTTATGGCCTGTGCTGCCATGGACCCCACCAATGAGTCTAACAAAAACATTTCCAAACAAACCGAGAGATTCCACTGCAATTGGAATTGTTCATTTCGATTCCAAGATCCTTTGATATATTTTTTGAAAATCTTCAGATACATTACAGTCTGCAAGGACTTCCATGTCAATAAGAAGGCATATTCTGCTTTTGTGGTCTCTAATCATGATGTTTGGGCGACTAGATTTCATTGTTCTTTGTATTGTAACATCCTATAAAATTGTTACAGGGCCTATCTCTCTAACCGGGTCTGGGTGGTGTTCCTAACAATTTTTGCAGTTTCTTTCCGGTTATTATTATTATTGGATGTACGATTATATTTTAGCCTTGAAAGCATCGAGTAAAGTCTGTATGAAAGACAATGGCAAGAAGATAAGGGAACTGCTTTAAAAGCAGTTGTCCCCATGCAAATGAGCGACGCAAAGGGGCTGCTGCTGCTGCTGCTGAGGGTCATGGGATGGATTAGAATCTTTTAGAAAATAGATGGAAAAGAAGAAAATAAAAATGTTAACAGAAAAATGTTTACATTTCAATCATATTATACTGAATCAATTGCGAGCTCTACTAATTACGAAAGTGGGTTCACTGTGTCGTGTTAGACATTTTTTCTCGTCCGAATTTATTTTACATGTTTATATGTTTATTTTTTATTTTTTTTTAATGTTTATTTTACATGCTTTGAATATTGCTGTCATATCTAGTCTGGCCCTCCTGCTATATATTTAGAGATATTTGACAAAATCCAAAGATGAATCTGCAATGTTATTGGTCCTAACCTGGCATTTCAGCTTCAGTCACTTCTCCACCGCCATATTGTAGCTTTCCTCTGCCTATTTTTTATAAGTAGTTTTACGGTAATTGTTCTGATGAACTTTCCTTTATAGTACCTAGAATTTAGGAATTTAAACGGCAAGGCCTCATTATATTGCAGCTGAAATGGCTAGATATAACCGTAAGTTCTATGCTAACAGTTTCTTCTCTTGCACTTCCTATTTGTAGAACTATTTTCCGGCATCTTGATTTCTAGTCAATTTTGATCTTCAAAAAATTAAATTCTTATGTCGCCGAAAACCGACCCTTTGTTGCCACGGATGTGATGACAACGTATGCTTGCTTGATACTTCGCCTATGCTAACGTAGTAGAGACTTTGTAATCGCAGATACCAATTATAATACGTCGTTGAGAAAAACTCGTATCAGAAGTCTAAGAATAATATTCGTACTAATAGTACTTCGTATAGTGAGATGAGAATAGCGTTCCGAATAGTATAGGGGATAGAAGAGAAATAGCGAACACCGTAAGAGAGGATAGACTAGAATAGCTATGGTCACGTGATCTACCTAATGAATAAAGAGATCGCCTGTGTTTGTTCACTAGCGATCTGCGTTCAAACACCAGTGTTAGCAGTGACACTGTATACCTATATAACATAAACGCAATGTCAATCGTTATCTTCCGTCTTTTTTAGTTCCTGTTCTTTTGTTGTCCTCGTTCCGTAACAGTATTTTTCATTTTGTCATATTATTTCTCAACACCTTTCAGCTTAGTGGCTTTATCTAGGGTGAAATGAATAAAGACATTTTTGGAATATCAACCGCAATTGGATCTTTGAATCAAGAAACGCGTTGTGAATCATATCCTTCCTTTCTTGGGTCCAATGCCTATTAATGTCAACAATATTCTGGATAATCTCTTCCTGACGGGGGCTCATTTACATCTATTGTGTTTTTGTTTTGTATAGAAAATATCTGCAACCCATGTCTAAGCGTTTTTGTACAGCTTCAGGTGACTAGATTTTGAATTCAGTGTTGTCATCTTCCACGACGGGTAGATGAGTGCCCGGTCTGAATTCGGAATTGCCATTTTCCTCGGTTGGGATTTAGAGAGCCCGGTCTGAATTCAGTATTGTCATCTTTCACGACGGGTAGATGAGAGCACGGTCTCAATATCGAAATTCTCATTTTCCTCGGTTGGGTTTTAGAGAGCCCAGTCTGAATTTATTGTCATCTTCCTCGGCTTGTAGTTAGAGAGTGCCCAGGCTGTCCAGCTTTGTAACCCATAGCGCGTAGAAGAGATGGATTCATACCTTTCTTAAGAGTATTTGTACAAAAAATGAATACAACAAACTCGACTGGAATTCGAACGTGGATCAAAAAGCATCGATAAATGTATGAAAACTGCTGACATATGCTCTAGTCTGTTTACATTCATTATTTGTTGCGTCTTTATGCCTACCCAATCGCAGTATCATCACTTACTCACCTTTGGCGTTGCTTTTCTTGATGACTGACGTGCTGTGATATGTGCAGGAGACATTTGCATCATGTTGTGTCTTTCCTTTTACTCCGATCATCGTAAAAAAAATATGGAGATTCATTGTTTATCAAAACAAAATATAATTCAGAATATTTTATTGAATATAACTAAAATTTTATTTACATCTCGAGAATTGCCAAGTCAATGTACGTCCACAGTAGCATTTTAGAGAGTTTGGGAAACATTGGATTAGCGATAAAGAAACCTGATTCAATCTTGTGGCGTCAAAAACAGACGGGTGATGGCATTACTTATAAGCAGAGAAACCTTCCGTGGTGTGGGCGCTTTCAGTTCATTAAATATTCATAGTCTCTTCCGAATTGTTTTTATTTTAATCTGACAGCTAAGTAATTAATAAATCAAAGACGTCGCGATAAAAAGCATCAGAACGGTGTTATAATTTGTCGAAAGATGCTTTTGGGGGAATCGTACTTCAAATGACGTTTGTATACCTTTGAAATGACAAATTGTCGAATGACAAATATTACTTTCAGAGTTTAGTATCAAATGAACCAATTATCAATTGAACTAGAAAAGTCAAGTATTTTGATTAAACAAAAGACGAAAGAAAATGTAGTTTAAATTTAAAAAAAAAGATTTTTCCGTCTGAATATTTGGAATGACGCCACATCAGTATTTACATTGTTTACAGTCGGATTAATATCTCCAGTTTTGTTATTATCCGAAAGGTTCGGCTTTCTGGTATGTGAAATTATCATTATTTACATTGTTTACAACCAGACTAATATGCCTTTCTTTGTTATTTATGTAACGATTCGGCTTTCTGGTATGTGAAATTATCATTATTTACATTGTTTACAACCAGACTAATATGCCTTTCTTTGTTATTTATGTAACGATTCGGCTTTCTGGTATGTGAAATTATCATTATTTACATTGTTTACAACCAGACTAATATGCCTTTCTTTGTTATTTATGTAACGATTCGGCTTTCTGGTATGTGAAATTATCATTATTTACATTGTTTACAACCAGACTAATATGCCTTTCTTTGTTATTTATGTAACGATTCGGCTTTCTGGTATGTGAAATTATCATTATTTATATTGTTTACAACCAGACTAATATGCCTTTCTTTGTTATTTATGTAACGATTCGGCTTTCTGGTATGTGAAATTATCATTATTTACATTGTTTACAACCAGACTAATATGCCATTCTTTGTTATTTATGTAACGATTCGGCTTTCTGGTATGTGAAATTATCATTATTTACATTGTTTACAACCAGACTAATATGCCTTTCTTTGTTATTTATGTAACGATTCGGCTTTCTGGTATGTGAAATTATCATTATTTACATTGTTTACAACCAGACTAATATGCCTTTCTTTGTTATTTATGTAACGATTCGGCTTTCTGGTATGTGGACTTATCAATATTTGCTTTGTTTAGAGTAGGACTGAGAGCCTATTCTTTGTTGTTACAATCGCAACATTTTGTGTTTTGGGGTCTCCGGCTTTTTTTCTGTGAGTTTCGATCCGGGTAACATTAAAAAATTTTCAAACTGCACCTTTTTTTTAAAAATCTAGATGTATATGTTGTTATCGTCTCTCGATATCTCTTATTGTTCTTGTTTTTACTGCTCAGTAATAGCTACTCCGTTTACCACTGTTCTGAATCCGTACTACTCGATCTAGGGAATGGACTCACAATTGGTATACCACGAAATTCCCAAATAAATGCTTTAACACTCGAGGTTATTGTTCATAGAGGTTACCCGGATCGACAGACGTATAAAGAAGGCCGGAGAGTACAACAACCGAAATCTTGTGATGATAAAAGATGGGACTCATTAATCTAAATAATGTTTTATTCATTGATTATTTTTCAAGAACATTTTACCTGTGAGAAACATTCATGTGTGTTTGTTTTAATTTATTCTCTCTTGTGTTTTATCATACACCTGTGTAAATTCTACAATGTCGCAATTTACCCTGCCATCTGTCTAAGGTGGTTGCGTATCAGCAGTAGTAGTTGTTTTATTTTTTTTAACATCGACTTTTAAATTAGTTCCACTCGAAATATTGGTACAGCAAAATCTTACTCTTCCTGCCACAATATGGCTTTGTGCGATCATACGCCAAGCTTTGTAAATATCTACAAGGGAGAGTAAACACAGAATAAAGTTGACTAAATACTGAGTAATATTTCTGCCATACTGAGAGCTTCACATTGTATAGTATGTTAACCATGTTTGCCGTAGTCTTTGAATATAGAATCCAGTGAAGTCCGTAATGTGTTCAATATCAGAGGTTGGCAGTGAAGATTCGGAGAAAGTAGCAGCTGTTAAGTAATTCTTTAGGTCTTTAAGTCTTCTTTAAGTCAGAGGTTGGCAGTGAAGATATTTTGGGAGAAAAAACAAAATGGCTGCCATTATACACGTCGGATTGAATATTTTGAGCTTTCTGATTGGTTAACCCTTCTCTTGGTGTACTATAAAATGAGTCAGCTCATTTTGGTTGGCTCACTAGTACATAGATATAACCAAAACACTGTCATATAGTATAGAAAGATTTTTCACTACAAAACAATAATTGGATTAGTGAGTAATAATAATCTTGAATCAGAGGATTTATTGTTTTGTGGCAATGTTTTGTTTGGTTTACTGCATATCAACCTCAATAGGTTATTTAATGGCGGCAGAATTTTTATTGCTGGTAATTTTTTTTTTTTTTTTAAATGTATTGCTGGTAATATTTTTTCCTTCAAAAATGTATTGCAGGTAATATTTTTTCTTCAAAAATGTATTGCAGGTAATAATGTATTGTTGGTAATAACTTTTTACAAAGTATTTCTGGTATTAAAACCTATTTTTACACTTTCATAGTGTTTTAACCCTATTTTTTTGGTTAACTATTTGCCAATAGCTTGGAAAATGTTAAATATGTATTTCATAATTAATATCAATAAATTACAAATCAAATAAAAGGAGATGAGCCGTTTCTTACTTAATAGCAATAAAAACAGCTGATCCCTCACTTTACAGACACATTAGACACATTAATGTCGCCAAAAATTACATTTTAAGTCATTACGATTATTACGCTACCACCCCGGGTCAAGGAAGACCTGGGAACGCCAGCAATTAAGAGGTGGTTCCATGCTTCTCAAAACCACCTGATCAGAGGCCATGCTGCTGGACGTAGTTTATCGTCGTTACCCTGGAAGCGGATATAATTTATCGTCATACCCAGGATGTTTGTGGGAACGTTTAGAAGACAAGATGTTGTACTGCGGTTAGGTTTTGTAATATTTTATCCCGATTTAAGCGTTTATTTATAATCATTCTTTCTCGCACTCATTTTGTATTTCATTTGAAGCGATTAAATCATTTCTTTCGGTTGCATTAACCTTATCACTATAGATAGTTATGTGCTTGGCCTAAGAAGGACTATTGGGTCCCAAGCTAAATTAAAAAAAAAGGTCGAAGGCATCTTTTGAACTAGAATTTTTTAAAATTTTTGATTGAAATCTTATATTTGTTATCAGCTTGGTGGCATCTCTGAGAGTTGGCATTTGACGTATCTGTTTCGTGGATTCCATCCTCACGAGGTCATAGACTTGGGTAGAAAGAGAAATGGCATAGATAGATATATATATTTGCTTCAGATCTGTTGCTTGCCGTTAGTAGAAAATGCCGACATTATTTGCTGATGGGAGTGAGGCGATTTCGCAGTAAAAGGAAATCAGGTTAATGGATAATAATACAAAGATTGTTGATATTGCTTTCTATTGCTCATGAAAAACAAACAGAGAGAGAAAAAATGCCCCTCTCTCTCTCTTTCTCTCCCGCCTTTGACTATATACCAAAGTAACTACCATTAAAAATTTGCGAAAACCGATTTGGATTTACTATTAATCATGGTTTAACTCTACAGGTTTCAAAAAAGAAGGAAAATTCTAAACTGAACAATTTAAGTATGCTCATATTTCAACTAACACCGTTTCTCCTTAAAGCAACGCTGAGCCTGGTCAGTACCTAAATGGGTGACCCTTTGGGAATAGCAGGTGCTGTAAGTTTTGGATGTGCCGGGCGTGTAATGGATCATGGCTAGAAATTATTAATCGGAGAGCCGAGTTCGAAATCCACTTGGGGTCGTTATATTCACTTATGTTCAAATAGTCTTGGGAAAGGTATGAAGCCACCACGTCTTCCCCCATCTATGAAGTAATTAATAAGATTTGTATCACTAAACCATTATTATCTCAAAAATTTTTTTTTGCAATTTAAAAATATTTTAGGGGTTTAAATTACCGACAAATGGTTGATCAGCCGCAGATAAAGGAATCACTCAAACTTCAACAGACAGCATAAATAAAAAAAAATCCCACTTTTTTTAGGTGACCATTGTGTATGCAATCAGCAAATATCTAGGCCACGTGTATCTGTTTATTTGTTGTCTGTAACTTATTAAAAAAACGTTTTCAGACAAATTTGCATATAGCATTAGAAGGTAACCCTATCTTGATTCGCATGTTAGACACCCCCCTCCAAAAAACAAAACAACAACAAAAAAAAAAAAACAAACAAACAAAGCGACGATATATCCACTAAAACCGGCCTTCTTCTACTTAGGTAACCTGGTAAAATAAATTTGAATATAATATGAACACACAGATACAACACCAGTAGAGAGCACATATACTTCACTGATCATAGCCAGAGTGCCGAGCGCAATACTCTAATCCTTCGCACAGATACTTCACTGATCCAAGGGAGAGAGTTGCGAAGGGACACTTTAATGTTACGCACAGATACTTCACTGATCATAGGCAGAGATCCGAGCATAATAATCTAATCCGACGCACAGATACTTCACCGATCCAAGGGAGAGAGCCGGAAGACACTTTAATCATACGTACAGATACACCACTGAGGGCAAATGGGCGACACTTTATTCCTACACACAGATACTTCACTGATCTAAGGGAAGGCCGGGCAGCGACACGTTAATACTGTATACTGATTCATGGGAAAGGGGCCAGGGAGCGACACATTAACTCTTGACAAAGTAGATATGGCGATCCTATTTAAATAATCCCGCCATTTTTGACGGTTTTTGAATGACGCAGACGATCAATATTCTTCGCGGCTTTCCCAGACAATATTTGTAAATTGTGCATTGTCATGATTTTGCTTGAGAAAGATAGTGGATGGTTTTTCTCGTTCTCTTCTCTACAATTTTGAACAGAGTCGTCCTTAGCCCAGTTTAACCCACAACTGGAGAGTGAGGTAGAGAAGAGATTGATTCTTGCCTTTTCTTGCATTAGTGCGAACTGAACACAATCTCCGCCAGAATTTCAACTCAACTCACCGATTCCAATTTAATATTGTTACAGACTTACAAAGAAAAGCCGAATAACAGTAAAGAGGTAATAAAAGATAGCGTCACATTTGACGCCTAAGGTAAATTAGTTTGAATAGAAGACTTTTACTGACATTTTTGGAAATTGGATTTCTTTTGTTGCTAAGTAAAAAACTGATCCCTCGCCGAAATATTGCTTATTAGTATATTAATTTGAAAATTATATTTAAAGACTTACAAATGAAAACGTTAAAAAAGGTGGCGGTATTTTGAGCGCCATAGATAATCTAGACATAAAATGGAGGACTATTTTTGTATAACTATTTATTAATAATTTGATACCACAAAATTACGAGAGATTAGAATAATATTTGGGAAAATGCATTCGAAAAACCGAATAATCGTGGAAACTTAATAATCGTAAGGACCTAAAAAAGTGTCATTTTTGTCGACATTAATTAGCATTTATATGTCTAATGTGTCTTTAAAGTGAGGGGTCATTTTTTTTATTGCTATTAAGTAAGAAACGGCTCATCTCCTTTCATTTGATTTGCTATTTATTGATACTAATTCGGAAATACATATTTAACAGCTATATGTGAAAAATTTCGAATAATAATAAAGAGTTAACAAAAATGGCGTCAAAAATTGTCAAAAATGACAGTATAGGTAAAATTATAAATCAAATAAAACAAATAAAATATACAAACCTATTGTGAGACCGGAAACTACCTACACAATAGACTCTTCCAGACCTATATTAAGTAGGCGACATAGCACTCTAGAGAGTGACATAGAGAGACACAGAGAGACAGTGAGAGTCTCGTACGACTACCAGTGTTGGACACTAACTCATAGTAAGCTCCGCTTACACTATCTCTGTAACCTGTTGTTAATATATCTTTCTTACATCTAATCCGTGTTCCGTGTTTTCCTTCTGGGGTCCCAACTTTGGCCCCACATCAGTGGCGACGAGGATTCGAGAAACGCACTCACGGCGAAACATCAATACCTTACCAGTCCCACATCTGTGTCGACGAAGAATTCGACAAACGCATTCACGTCGAAAACCGCAATAATTTGCCAGTCCCACATCAGTGGCGACAGAAAGATTCGAGAATTTCGTTCTTACCATATCAATAGCGACAGAGTACTCGAAAAATACACAGAAACTTCACGCGTTCCCACAGTAGTGTTGAACGAGAAATTAATCTGGTATTACTACATTAGCGATTTAAACGCAACACCCAGCGTCTACATATAAAAAAAATAACATATATTCCAATACCAAACATCAGTGATGAGCAGTGTTTCGACATCTACGGAATATTAAAGTCTGTCCAATACGAGAACGATTTCTACACACCCACACACAGAGAAAAAAAATAGTGCCGAAGTACTACCATTGTACTCAAGTTTTCGAAAAAACTATCTAAAATTTTTTTTTTGTAACTGAGTTGAACTCGTGCATATAATTATTCTCCCCTCAAATTCACTGAGGTGAGTTTTCTCTTTTTATAACTCTATAAAAAAAAAATACATAAGTGTGGTGAAAATTTATTCCATTACGTCAAAATTAACGGGACCACGGAAAAAAAAAGCTAAACACATAATTGTCCATATTTTTTTCTGTAAAAGACAAAAAAAAAGGAACAAAAATCTATTAAGATATTTTTTTGTGTACCTCCTCTTAGTACACGTGTTTCAAAGCAACAAAAAAAAAAAAAATCATTTTTTAATATGGAAGATTTTCAAAAAGCAGTTGACCAAATGTTAAAACTAAATTTGGATCAGCAACAAAAAAGAAGAAAGACAACAACAACTATTTTTGGAATTACATAAACAACAAATGGAATTCCAACGAATTACGCTTCAGAATGCTGAACTACAACAGAAACAACTTAAAGAGTTACTCGTAAATGCATTAAAAGGCTCAAACTCTGAAAAAGATACAATATTCTTCCAGAGTACATTCTACAATTCAATGGAAACCTTTGAATACGTACCAGAGAACGACAAAACGTTCGACGCTTTTTACAGGCGCTACGAAGATATTTCAACGTAGACTGTGAATAATGGTCCAGTAAAAAAGGTTACGTCTTCTATTGTGAAAACTGGGAACTACAGAACATAGTAGGTTCGTAGACTTCATACTACCCAAGAAAACGACTGACTTGGATTTTTCAGAGACTATTAAGCTCCTATCGGAACTATTCGGGTCTAACACAACCTTGTTCCACAAACGTTGGAAATGCCTGAACACAGTCAAAAACAACCAGCAAGATTTTCTAACGTTTGCAGCATCGGTAAACAAGCTCTGTAATGATTTTAAACTAGCCGAACTGACTGCCGATGATTAAGTGCTTAATTTTCGCACAATGTCTAGTATCAGCAGAAGATGCCGAAGTCAGACAACGGGTACTGACCAAGCTTGACAACGAACAAGGATTGACTCTCCAAAAACTGGCAGAGGACTGTCAAAGAGTAATATCTGTAAAGCGTGACTCAAACACTATCGAGGAATCAGGTGTGACTCAGATTAATAAAATCAGAAGTAAGTCTACCTCCTATTCCCCTCAAAAAGACAAAAGGCAAATCTCATGTCCTAAATTCCGCAGTAACCAAAACCCAAATAGGTTAAAGAAACCGCCCAGACCATGTTACCATTGTGGTAAATGGCATTGGATGAAATTCTGTCCAGTTAAGAACAAAAAATATTGCAAAAATTGCAATAAAAGTGGGCATACTTTAACTTCGTGCTGATACGCCAACAGAACGAGAAAACCCAAAAATAAAATTAGGCAAGCTCAATCTGACAATATTGTCGATAGGAATTTAAGGAAATATGTAACTGTGGATATTTTTAATAAGTCCATTAAAGTCCAGCTTGACTCGGGTTCCGATCTTTCAACCATTAAGTGGCTAACTTGGCGAAAATTAAACAAGCTGACCTTATTAAAAACGGATAAAACAGCAAAATCCGTAACTGGCAAAAAGATTAACATTTTAGGCGAGGTAATACTTACAATAACACTAAATGGAGTTACCAAAAAGCTCAAAGCCTATGTATTAAAAACTTCAGATAACTTATTTGGAACAGATTGGATAGAAAAATTCAATCTTTGGGATTGCCCAATGAGTACATTTTGTCGCAAGATACAAAGTACAACGTCCAATTTGGTAAATCTCAAAAAGGAACTCAAACAACAATTTCCCCAGGTTTTTTATGGCGGCCTTGGTAAATGTACTAAAATGAAAGCTAAGTTCAAGGTGAAGGACGATGCACAACCGGTATTCAAGAAGAAACGGAATGTCCCTTTCGCTGCTCTAGAGCAAATCAACAAAGCAGGTTTTCTCTCAAAAACAGATTTAAGTGAGTGGGCAGCACCTACGGTCTACGTAAAAAAGAAGTCCAATCAAATACGAGCCAACGCGATCAGAAACATGCCAGCCCCAGATAACGTTCAAGCGTTACAAATCTTCCGCGGCTTAGCTAACTTTTACCAAGGGTTCATTAAGAACATGCAAAATTTGAGAGGGCCTCTCAACCAACTCTTAAAAAAGGACAAACCATGGTCATGGACACCGGAATGCCAAGACGCATTCGAGAAGATCAAGAAAACTCTTACTTCAGACCTCTCCCTCACCCATTACGACCCTAGTCTCGACATCATAGTCGCAAGTGATGCAAGCTCGTACGGCATTGGTTCTTGCATTCTGCATAAACTGCCAGATGGTTCGCGAAAAGCTGTGGCTCACGCATCAAGATCTCTAGTTCGATCTCGACATGCCCCAAGTCTCTCCTGAAGTGCGACGCTCAGGAAGGAAAAGGAAATTTACTCAACCGCTCGACGTAAATCCCAAGAGGAAAAAGTATTAACAGTTTTATTTTTTCTCTCCTTTTCAAAAAGAAAACTCTTTGGAAGGGAGGTATTGTGAGACCGGAAACTACCTACACAATAGACTCTTCCAGGCCTATATTAAGTAGGCGACATGGCACTCTAGAGAGTGACATAGAAAGACACAGAGAGACAGTGAGAGTCTAGTATGACTACCAGTGTTGGACACTAACATATAGTAAGCTCCGCTTACACTATCTCTGTAACCTGTTGTTAATATATCTTTCTTACATCTAATCCGTGTTCCGTGTTTTCCTTCTGGGGTCCCAACTTTGGTCCCACTTCAAAACCTTAGACTCAAAAATCTGCAGAAGATTCTTCGACCAAACGAAACCAAAACGAAAAGCCAAACAAAACAGAAGGAGGCTATTGTTTTTTGATGAATTTCTTCCAGGTTTATGCAAAATTATTATCTATTTATCATTTATTACTTTTATTTTGAAACCTTTGAGTGGAATACTATTGTTCGAGTCGATTACGGAAATAAAACAAAATAAACTACGAGAATATAAAAACAAAACAAAGAAACGTAAGCTGAGATTCAGTCAGTTAAGTGTCATACATGACGCCCACTCGGGCGATCATGTCCCTTTCGATTCATGACTGACTAGGCAGAAGATATTCCCGCAGGAGGTTTTCGTTTTTTTCTGCAGTAGACTGGCTGCCAACCAAGGCCATAAGACCCTGTCTCTTCTGCTATTCATCCATATCTGAGGAGAAGAGATAGATTCATACCTATCCCAAGGGTATGTGCGCATAAGTGAAATTAACGAACTCGACTGGAATTCGATCACGGCTCTCCGTGGGAATTCTAAATCAATCGATCGGGGACTGATTGGATCAAGCCATTAACTTTTGCTGCCTTTCAGACAACTTCATCATTCCATTTCCCCAGCATCTTTTTTTTTGTCTTTTTTAACTGCTTTTGCAAATCTGCTTTTTCCCTTAGTCTTTACCGGTGGTAGAGAAAAATGCCGTAATACCCAGTCACCGGTTAAACAGGGGAATTGTCCATTGGTTGAACGGTATTCCTTATATCTACCGTACCAATTATTTGCGGAGCTCAGGCAGAAAACCTCTGAAGATCTACTTCAAACAACTAGACCATCTAGCTTTAGTAAATATTGAGAAATACTATGAACTTTTGCTTTCATGTGTTCTTCTTCCGGGTGGTCAGGAAAGAAATACTTAAAAGCAAGCAATCATAACCCAGTCACATATCCCCCACCCCAATGGTTAAAAATCAGTGGTTGGAGAAAATAAACGTATAATTTTGTTTTTTTATTTTGCCATGCCAAAAATAGATTGTTTCTTTCAAACAAATTTCAAAATGGAAATGTTACGCGTAAAATTGCAGTCTGTTTGGAGAAGCTGTGGGATCATTTCGATGGTTGACATTGTGGTAATATTTCCCACTGGCGCTAGTAATCGAAATCAGGCCAGATATCAAGTTTAACACTTTGAGCCCTGACCACTGCTTTACCGGTGGTAGAGAAAAATGACTTACTAGAAAAATGCTTAACCACCAGTTGAACAGCAGGTAAACACTTGTAACTATTTTATATCTACCGTGGTACATACCAATTATTTGCAAATTTTGAAGGATCTATTTAAAATTGTTCATTCACCATAAACTTGATTGTAATTAAATTTGAGACTCATAAACAAATATTCTTAAAGTTTAAACCTTTGAGATAGAATGATTAAAATTGCCACCGGTTGAACGGTGGGTAAGCACTTGTAACTATTTTTATATCTACCGTAAAACATTACATACCAATTATTTGACCCAGCATCTAAAGCAGAATGATTAAAATTGTTCTGCAATTCAGGGCTTAGAGTGTTAAATAATTACTAAGCATAAGCTTATGCTTGTAATCTTACTGATTATAAAACGCAGATTGTGTGTGTGTGTGTGTCTGTACGTTTATATATTGGATCGGATTTCCTACATTTTTCAACCGATTTCAACAAAACTTCACAGGACTACGTAAAATTACCTTGTGGTGGTTGTGACAGTGCCAAAAATTAGAAAAACACAATTTTTTGCACGAAATCAATTTGAAAACATGATAAAACACGATTCTGTCGCCAGAATGAAAGGGGGACAACTCATATCAAGTTATACTTATAAAACCCAGGTTGTTTGTGTGTGTGTGTGTTCGTTTATATATGGGATCGGATTTACTACATTTTTCAACCGATTTCAACATAACTTCCCTTTTTTTTGGCAGGTAGTGTTTCTTATTGTCTTGCACACTTTTTTCTTTATTTTTACATTCAGAATGCTTTAAAAATTCCATTTACAAGACAATTGTTGATAATAAAATTCTATTCAATCGGTAGACTCATAACGATTGAAAACAATGTTTTTGTTTGAGTTTGGGTTTGACCAATTCGTAAAAAAAAAACAAAAAAACAAACTAATTACGACATGCGTGTCCGTCAACCTTAAACAATAATCTTTGTCAATTTTATTTTTCAGTCTTTATGATGGTTGATACTTGATCTATCTCTTACTGTTACATCCCCGGGCAACGCCGGGCTCTACTGCTAGTGTAAGATATGTATAGACTCATAAAGAAAGAAGAAGAAAATATTCTTAAATTTTAACCCTTTGCGTCCTAACCACCGCTTTACCGGTGGTAGAGAAAAATGACTTAATGCCCAGCCACCGGTTGAACGGTGGGTAAGCACTTGTAACTATTTTTATATCTACCGTGAAACATTACATAGCAATTATTTGCAAATTTTGACTCAGGATCTCAGGCAGAAGGGTTAAAATTGTTTAGGAACGCAAGGCTCAAAGGTTTAATCCGAAGGGACAATATTAGTGCAGGCTGGTGAAAACGTCCCAGCGAATCTGTAACAGAATCAGCTTATTCGCCAAAGAAACTTACGTTCAGTCTAACGCTATTCTGATGAAATATGAAATATTAACTAATTCGGCATGGACGCATTTTGTCGACTGCTGCCTGCAAATAGTCTAATTAGAAGCAATATTTTTCACGGCTTACTGTGTGATCATCGCCATAGAATTCATTCCACCGGGAGATTTAATTCAAGTTATAATTTCGTTATCCAGCAAATGCAACCCTCACCACCGCGAAAAACCACCATCTTTCCTCAATGGGCAAAGAGTCGATAAATGTCATTAGACACCCTTAAATATTTTATAATTTAATTGTTCGTCAGCCGAACATTTATAGCAAATTTAAAATTGATTTAAAAATCGCACAGAGGAGATTATACGCACCAGTTTTGTAAATTAAATCGATTTGATATGAACAATTATCAATGACAAGACGTAGCGGTTGTTGACGCTTAGGACGAAATCGGCCGGATGGGGTTCGAGTTTCAGCTTAAGATATTCAATGTAGTCTAATCTCTCTGTGAGAGATATGAATCTACATTTTTTTTAGCGTTTTTGTCCAATCATGATATACAAAATGACTGAGCTTTTCCCCTTCTCTCTGTATTACACATATTTTTTATATGCATTTCTATTTGGACTAGTACACTCAGAAAGTTTCGACTGTTTAACTGTCCAGCCTTCTTCAGGCGCCTGTTGTACTCTACAACCTTATCAAATTTTTTTAAAACTAAATCTGTTATTTAAGCCACTGTGAGAACATGTCTTATTCCGCTTTAAATGTGTTCTTAATATTCACCACTAGGATGTGAATTTGTGTCGTTTGTCCATTTCTTCAAATAAATTAGATTATGTGACTTTTTCGGACTGCTCAATTTAAGGAGAGAACCAACAGTTTAACCCATATAGCATATCTGGGGCGGGGGGTAATAATAATAATTTCAGCTTTTACACCAATATTCTACTGTCCCTGAATTAAGTGACGCTACTGCTGTCACATATTGCAGTTGCATCTAGTCTGGTGCACCTGCTATATATTTAGAGATTTTTGATAATAAACGGAATCAAAACGGAAGTCGGTGCCTACCGGAGTATGGTGGCCAATAAGCAGCGCAATTTGATAGTGTACTGTAATGAATTAGAATCATTTTGAGCGCCCACTACTATTGCCTTTAACTATAGACGAACCTAGAATTAGTTAATTACTACACGCCAGACATTTGATTATCGGCTCGAAGTCAGTTTGTTAATTTATTTAGTTAAATATTTACTTATTTTCGTCTTTCGCATCTCTCTTTCTTTCTTTATGCGCACGCACACACACACACACACACACACACACACACACACACACACACACACATATATATATATATATATATATACATATAAACACATTAAATTGGCCCAAGAAGTATTTTTTTTTACTTTGAATAAGAGAAAAATATTATACATGGTTAAAAAAAAAAAAAGAAGTGAAACATGATTTTTTTTATAAAATTTTATCGGTCCTGACCTGACATCTCAGCTTCAATCATTTTCACACCGCCGTAACGCAGCTTCTTTGTTCCATTTTTTATAAATATTTTCATGGCTATTGTTCTATTGAGATTTCCTCCTTGCTGCTTAGATTTCACAAATTTAAGCACAATTCTAGATTGGTCGCTAGATTTTACACTTGAAATGGCTAGATGTGACCGTGTGTTCTATGCTCAAAGTTTTTTCTTTCGCACTTCTCGCCTGTGGAACTCTCTTCCGACCTATTTCTTTACAATCAATTTTGGTCTTCAAACAATTAGATACAATGTCGATCATTTTATTTTGTCTTCTCAATTCCTGTTCTTTAATTCCCGTCATCTCTCCTTAAAAATGTTTTTCTTTTTCTCACATTCCTTCACACTCGTTACCCACCCACCCTGTGCCTTAGCGGCTCTGTTGCCTTGCTTGGGGCGAAATGATTAAAAAAAACAAAAACAAAAAAAAAACTGACACCGTTACATAAATGAAGTGACTTTTTTTCGTAGACTTTTAATAATTTTGGATAAAATCAGAAAATCTTCTCTAAAAGAATTTACAGTGAAAATCTAAAGCGTTTTAGTAAATGTAACGCTATGACTGTCAGTTGTCTATGAGGCATTTTATCAGAACGAAATCTTAATATAGAAGCAAACATAAACAAAGTACTTGAGGCTAGAAGAGAAAAAAATATCTGGAAAAATATACGGCATTTCTTCTGTTTACTGTTCTTGGGTCAAGTTAAGTGATGACATTTTCATAGATAATCTCATTTCTAATTACGTTGTTTTATAATAATAATAATAATAATAATTTTAAGCATTTCACCCCAAGCAAGGCGGGAAGCCACTAGCACGCAAGGGGTTACGGAGGATTTGGAGCAAGATCAGATAGGAGTGATAGAGGAAAGGATAAGGAGAAGGATAGTGGATAGATCAAGGCAACTGGAGATGTCGATTGACATTACACTTAATAGCTGGAGATTATAGCTCTCAGAGAAACTGGAAAAGGAAATGGGAGTTCCACAGGCGAGAGGTGCGAGACATGAAGCTATTGGAGTAGAAGAGACGGCTACATTTAGTAGTTTCGACAGTGAAAGAGTGAGAGCGGGATGCCAGCCTCGTAGGGCGCTTGAACTCATGAAGTCTGGGAACCAGCGAATGCAACTCCTCGGAGCAATTGCCATGAAAGTATTTGTAAAACAGACAGAGAGAGGCGACGGCGCGTCTGTGAGAGAGCGACTGTAGACGATATGCCAGATAAGGGCCAATTACATTGCATATCCGTCTCTGGATCTTATCAAGGACCCCGAGGCAAACAGAAGGGGCTCCAGACCATATATAATTGTAATAAAAAAAAAGATAACACGTCGGTCCCCGTGAGATAAGGGATACATCAGTTCACCCTTAATCGCTTTCTAGAAATAAATTTTATTTTAACACGTGAATTTTTATCAACGATGAGGGGAGTGATTAATTTATTTTTTTTACGGCTTATCAACCCTTTGTGGGTTATTTAAAGCCGAAATATATTTTGGATTGCATTAAAACATTTTTGAGAATAACAAAGATTTTTCCAGGTAGACATCCTACTATTTAACCCATAATTGGGGGGAGAGATTGATTCATACCTTTCCAAAGAATATTTGTGTGTAAGTGATGTAGCGAATCCGATTGTAATTTGAACTCTGTTCTTGGATTTCTCATTCCGTGCCGATATCCACTGCACCACCGACACATCCCAGTAGTGAGGAAAACTATAAATATTCAACAGAGGCAATATATATATATATATATATATATATATATATATATATATATATATATATATATATATATATATATATATATATATATATATATATATATATATATATAGACACTCACACTTAATAGCTACGTTATATAGCATTGAGCACTGTTTTATAACACCTAAAATATATATGTACGTGCAAGTATATGTGCGTACACGTAAGTTTTTTTCTCATCATACATCTATCTATCTATCTATCTATCTATCTATCTATCTATCTATATATATATATATATATATATATATATATATATATATATATATATATATATATATAACTCCTACTTCACTCTCTCTCTTTCTCCATATGCACCGACACACACAGACATGAAACCCCCACAGTAAAATGGAAATTAATGAAGAAACGAGAACTTGTTGACTTTTAAATGGCCCCTGTTCCTGTGCCTACATATATATTATAAATTTTCTTAAAAATAAAGATTTATTAAATCAACAAAAAGAAATAACTGTCTTTTGTAGGCATTGCATTATATTCACTTTGAAACATAATAAATAAAAAAACTTTCACAATTATATATTTATTATTTAATTATTTGGAAAATGTGTACTTAATTCCTAAAATTTTAAATTTTGATTTTAATAATATCATATCTAATGTACCATTAAATTTAACAATGTCATATCTAATGAACCATTGAATATAATAAATATATGCATTTTAGATCTTTATAATTAAAAATATAAATATATAAAATATGATTTAATCATATTTGAATCCATTTTACGAAAGCCCAAATGTATTTGAAATAAATAAATTAACAAATAAATAAATTAACAAATAAATGAATTAAAAATAAATAAATAAACAAATAAATAAATTAAAAAATAAATAAATTAACAAATAAATAAATTAAAAAAATAAATAAACAAATAAATAAATTAAAAAATAAATAAATTAACAAATAAATAAATTAAAAAATAAATAAATAAACAAATAAATAAATTAAAAATAAATAAAAATGCCAACATTAACCCGTGGTTTGATACAAATAACGCCCTGTATTTTAATGTATCTTATATATGTTCCAAAAAAAAGTTGGCCAGGATGACACGTCTCATACACGAAAGCCCGTATCGACAAACAGAAATTACATACAAACCTCAAACCTTTAACCTACATTTTTCACTTTTCAATCTTAGTTTAGAGCTGTTTCGTTAAAATAGACAATACCCTTTTAAAATTTTGAAATCTCATCCCCCTCCAACTTAAACTCTTAAATATAATACTACTTTGCTTAAAAAAGTAAATAATTTTTTTTCTGAAGTTATTCAACATCGCTTGTTAATGGAACAAAAATTTTAATTTTAATTATAATTTTTAGTTCCAAAACATAGTAATTTCTGTGTCACGATAAAAACATATTTTGAAATAATAATATTATAATATTATGCTCTACTTTGTATCGAGCACTTTAAAAAAATTAATGCTAAAGACCTGTGTATTGCTAAACTGATGGTTATTTATATATATATATATATATATATATATATATATATATATATAAGCAAAATGTAAATGGATATAAATCCGACAGAATGAAGAAATTTTGAAAAACAAACAAAAAAATCCTTAAATGTAGTTAAATGAAAGAAATGTCGACGTCTGACGTTTCGGTTTATTAAACCTTTTCAAGACAATATTCATCAAAATACAATTCAGTTCAATATGACAAATACGATGGACATAAAAACACAAGTCTTATTCCGAACAGATAACTGAAAATTTTTAAAATGATCAGCCTTCCGTCTAACATGGTCACGCTGTCGTCACATGGGCGACGCTTTCATAACGTATTCCTGAAAGTTTGTGATTATTTTGAAATGAAAAAGAAAAAGAAAATGAAAAGAATTCTATTAGGATCTAAAATTCTTATGTGTATGCTTGTCGAGCATCAATCTCGCTAAAAAAGGGGAAATATTAAAGAAACCAGGTCTAGTATTCACCGTGCGTGAGATGGATATTATACCTGCTTCATAAATCCTCCTGAGATTTTTATTATGAAAATATTTTAATACTTTCACGGAATCGAAATCGAAATTATGATCTGCTTTAGTTATGTGTACAACTAAAGCATTGTTAAAATTTCGGAGGCGAATATCTCGTTTATGTTCGAAAACACGAGATTTTAAGGACCTACCTGTTTCACCCACATATTTTAGGTCACAATTTTTGCATGATATTTGATAGATGCAAGCATCGGATGTAATATGTTGTCTGCTGGTGCTATTTAATAAACTACGGATAGTCCTAGTAGGTAATATAGTAGTTCTAATTTTTAATGCATTTAGATTATGAGAGATACGTTCGGTCAAATGGTTATTTGGTAAACACAAGGCATTTTATCTGCCTCTTTTAATGGCCAAAATATGGAATTCAATTTACCTAAGAGGTATATGAATGCCTTAAAATCCTTGTCTATGAATAATAACATTATTATATCTCCTTCTGATAAAGGAGGCGGTGTTGTTGTCATGGATACCATTGCTTACAACCAGAAAATCTTGGACTTGCTTAATGACAGAGACACTTATGAACAGATCACCTCTATACAAATTTCTAAGAATCTAAAAGAATTTAATAGGTCCTATAAGAAACTCATATGTAATGAAGATAAGATTTGGCTTTCCCTTATTAACTACCACCCGACCGTCCCTAAGATTTATGGCCTCCCCAAAACCCATAAGCTTAACATTCCATTAAGGCCCATCATCTCGGTATAGGCTCAGCTCCTCATAATATCGCTAGGTATTTAACAAAATTTTTAACTCCAATTCTGGGCACCGTAAGTAACGCACATATAAAGAATTCAGGCTCTCTTTAAATAAGTTGAGAAATATTGATATAGATAACAAATTACTAGCTAGCTTAGACATCAAATCTTTATATACTAATATACCTGTTGATAAATGCATTAAACAATTAGAGAACCACCTTAAGAAAAATTGACTTTAAGCTACCTATCTCTATCTCGAAATGCATCAAATTATGCATCCTTTGCACTTCACATTGTTTCTTCCAATATAATAATATTTATTATAAACAAAAATTTGGTTTACCGATGGGGAGTCCTCTCTGGATTCCTAGCATGCATATTTCTAGAATTTCTTGAATCTGGACCTTTTAAAGATGTCATTCCATCTGATACACATTACTTTCGATACATCGATGACATTTTATTTATCTACCCCATAAGCATGATTTAAACGAGATTACTGATAGATTAAATAGAATAGAACCTACTATTGAATTTACCTATGAACTTGAATCTAATAATTCCTTTACCTTTTTTAGACATATTACTCATTAAAAATAAAAATAAATTAGAATTCAAAGTATATCGTAAACCTACATGTAAAAATGACTATTTACATTTTTACTCTCACCATGATACTAACACTAAGAGGGGTATTGTTATTGGATTCTATTTGAGGGCTCTTCGCATCTGTTCATCAAAATATTTAAATGATGAATTTACATATATTGAGGATACCTTTTCAAATCTTTTCGTATCCGAGACAATTATTACAGAGAGCTAAAAATAAAGCGTTGAAAATTCACTCATCAGCGCAAAATGACACCTCAAAGGCCACTACAAATAGATCAATGAAAGATACAATTTCAGCTACCTCTGATAATATTTCGTTTGGTCGCATCTTTTTACCAAATAACCATTTGACCGAACGTATCTCTCATAATCTAAATGCATTAAAAATTAGAACTACTATATTACCTACTAGGACTATCCGTAGTTTATTAAATAGCACCAGCAGACAACATATTACATCCGATGCTTGCATCTATCAAATATCATGCAAAAATTGTGACCTAAAATATGTGGGTGAAACAGGTAGGTCCTTAAAATCTCGTGTTTTCGAACATAAACGAGATATTCGCCTCCGAAATTTTAACAATGCTTTAGTTGTACACATAACTAAAGCAGATCATAATTTCGATTTCGATTCCGTGAAAGTATTAAAATATTTTCATAATAAAAATCTCAGGAGGATTTATGAAGCAGGTATAATATCCATCTCACGCACGGTGAATACTAGACCTGGTTTCTTTAATATTTCCCCTTTTTTAGCGAGATTGATGCTCGACAAGCATACACATAAGAATTTTAGATCCTAATAGAATTCTTTTCATTTTCTTTTTCTTTTTCATTTCAAAATAATCACAAACTTTCAGGAATACGTTATGAAAGCGTCGCCCATGTGACGACAGCGTGACCATGTTAGACGGAAGGCTGATCATTTTAAAAATTTTCAGTTATCTGTTCGGAATAAGACTTGTGTTTTTATGTCCATCGTATTTGTCATATTGAACTGAATTGTATTTTGATGAATATTGTCTTGAAAAAGGTTTAATAAACCGAAACGTCAGACGTCGACATTTCTTTCATTTAACTACATTTAAGGATTTTTGTTTGTTTTTTCAAAATTTCTTCATGTATATATATATATATATGGGATGATTATAATTCTGTCTATCAAAGAGCAGTGGTAAATGTAATTCTGAAAATCATTTAATCATCAGCGGATCATTCACAACTGCAACTTGGCTTTAATAAAAAATGACAGTTTTATTGTTATTGCAAATTATGCTATCGTAGCCCTGTCACTGATTAGCTTTTATTCAGTAAAGGCTTGGCTATATTGCTGTCAAAATAGATTCAAATGAAACATAAATTATTAACAAATAGTCAGATCGGCATGGCGAAAAGATTTTCCTAATTGTTATTTTGTTTTAATCATTTCACCCCCTCCAAGAAAGGCAATAAAGCTACTAAGACGCAAGGTGTTACTGAGTTGTAAAGAATACGAGAAAAAGAAATATGTTATTAACCTTAGAACACTAACCATCAATTAAAGTTACACTACGACTAACCCTGGGTATATCATACCCGATTTTGAAAATATCAAAAAAAAAAAAAATTAAATATAAGTCTTTATTTGAAATATTTTACATGCAGGTACTTCAAACTTTGTACTTTGAGTTAACATTAATAGGAACTGAAAAACATTATTTAGGTAAGAAAATCAGGTACTGAAAATTGTAATTAAAAATAGGAAAATTTGCGCTGGGTACTATATACACATGGTTAGTATTCTAGCGATAAAGAGAAAGGACAATAAGAGGACAGGACAATAGCCGAGTGGATTTGTGGATATGGCGACATAGTGGTTGTGAGTTCAATCCCTGTGTCGGGCAGTGTATACTTGCAGTCATTGAAAACGGACGAGCAATAACTGAATAGTACCAAATAAGTATTAGACGATGTCCCTAGACATGTGGAACGAGAACAATGTACCCCCCTCCCTGTGGATTAAATAAAAGGTTAATTTCAGCATTCCCCGTAGGTTATCTAGATTGATATACACCTGCAGAAGACCGGAGGGCACAACCAAGATGGGAGCAATAAGGAGAATATTAAAAAGGTAAGTCATGATAACTCCTATCAGAAAAGAAAAGTGGGATTGACATTGCATCTAATTTTTTGATGATCAAAGCTGACTGGAAATCAAGGAGCCAGAGGAGAGTCTCACAAGCGAGAAGTGGGCGAGAAGGAACTTATAGCATAGAACTCACGGTTCAGTCAGTCAGTTATGTGCCATGCGTGATACACGCTTAGGCGATCATGTAACTTTTGATCCATGACTGACGAGGCAGAGTTTTTACCTGCAGTAGGTTGCCATTTCTTTCTGCGGTAGACCATTTGCCATTGAAGGCTATAGAACCCGGTCTGTCCTGCTTTTTACCCACAGCTGGTGGGGAGGGGAAAAGAAGAGGCAGATTTTTTTCCCGCACTAGGTTGACATTTTTTTCTGCTTTAGACCAGTTGCCATCCCGGTTTGTCCTGCTATTTAGCCATAGCTGAGTGGGGGGTAAGGAAGAGAAGAAGAGGATTCATACCTTCCCCAAGGGTATTAGCATGTAAGTGAATTTCAGTCACTTATGTGCCATGCGTAATACACGCTTAGGCGATCTTTCGATACATGATTGGCGAGACATATTTTTTCCCGGAGTAGGTTGCCATTTCTTTCTGCGGTAGACCAGTTGCCATCCAAGGCTATAGAACCCAGTCTGTTTTTCCATTTACCCATAGCTTAGAAGAAGAGGATTCATACCTTCCCCAAGGGTATTAGTACATAAGTGAATTTCAGTCCGTTATATGCCATGCGTGATACACGCTTAGGCGATCATGTATCTTTCGATACATGACTGACGAGGCAGTTTTTTTTCCAGCAGTAGGTTGCCATTTCATTCTGCGGCAGACCAATTGCCATCCAAGGCTACAGAACCCGGTCTGTTCTACTATTTACCCATAACTGGTGGTTGGAGAAGAAGAAGATTCATACCTTCCCCAAGAATATTAGCACGTAGTTGAATGTATTGGATTTCGAACTCGGCCCTCCGATTCCTCAATCCGAGACGTTATCCATTACTCCACCTTGCCTCCTTCACGGTCACACTCCGCTATTTCAATTGTTGAGAACTAGCTACTAATTTAGTCCTCGAGGTGGTGTAATGTTTAGAAAGCTTGTCTCACTAGAACAATTACGACTGAGTAGTGAGTTCAATCCTCACTGGGTGCCCCTTACTTTCGGCCTTGTGCCACGCTTGAAAAAAAAAGGGCACCTCGAGGTGGTGTAATGGTTAGCAAGCTTGTCTCATTAGAACAATTACAACTGAGTAGTGAGTTCGATTCTCACTGGGTGCCCCCTAATTTCGGCCTTGTGCCACATCTAAGCTATACTTGGAAAATCACTAAAGAAGAAAACTCATCAGAACAATTACTATGAAAATATTTACAGAAAAAAATCAAGCTACATTACGGTGATAGAAAAGAGAGTGAGGCCGTGGCGCCATGTCAGGACCAATAATATTGCAGATTCTTTGCATTTTATCAAGAATCTCTAAATACATAGCAGAAGCACCAGACCAGATGTGACAGCAATAATCATTGTACGAATAAATTCTAGATTTATAAATATGTAAGATAGAATAAATTGTCTAGCACGAACCGTGAACCAATTTTCTTAGCAGCAAACCTCGCAATTGATTCAATATAAACTTTCCACTTCATGTCAATGGAAAAGATTAGCCCGAGTCACTCTCTTGGAGGTTAGCATTAGCCATACTGATAGAAAAAGATAAGACGGTTAGCAGAGCAGTTCCTTTTTTTATATAGACATATGATTTCGCAGAACGACTCTGTCTAAAAATTGTCCTGTATATTCCTTAACTTTACCACGATTTCATTTTCTTTTCTGTTTTTCTCTCTTACTTTCTTATGTTGCATGGAAATGTATTCCCCGCCTACTCCAGAGTAAAAAAAAAGACATCTATAATTACTTTACCAAGACGTAAGAGCCGAGACTTTGAGACGTAAATGGGACTGCAGTCAAGATTAAAATCCCAAAGGTTTATGAAACTGACATATTAATTAACGCTTTTCGGCTGCTGTGGTTAACTATTTACTGAGCACCGTCTATTTTGACTTCAGTAATTAGGCAGCTAAATGGAATCGAACTAACTAGAAATCATTTGCAAGATTGGTATGCTGAAACTAACTTTATGGCAGAAACATTAAGAACTCATTAAACAGAAGTTTTTCAAACAGAAAGGAAAAAATAAAAACTAATTATATATTTAGAAAATGAAAGTGATTCAGAAAAACATGCTTAAGGAAAGTAACTCTTGTTTTATAAGGGCAATGGCGCATTAGTTTCTTTCCAAATACTCGAGTTAGGGAGTCACACACGCATCCTACAGCTCATTCCTTTTTTTTTCAAAACAGTATATAAAGTACACTATTTACATTATTCGGACTATTGTTCTCATCTTTGTCGCCATATTTATTACAACGTTTCGGTCGTTGTACGCACCTCAAGGACACATAAAATGGAATGTTTGTAGCTTTGTGGCAAATATATTAAAAACATATTTTTAGAATCTGTTTATATTTCCGAGATGAGGTATTATGTACACTATTTACATTATTCGAACTATTGTCCTCATCTTTGTCGCCATATTTGTTACAACGTTTCGGCCGTTGTACGCTCCTGCCTTTTTCAGGTGGTTGGAATGTCGAACTGAACCCTTTATTTTGCACAATGGGGTAGACTGTTCTAGTTCCACGTGCCATGTTTTAGTTATCTTGGCACGTGGAACTAGAACAGTCTACCCCAGTGAGCAAAATAAAGGGTTCAGTTCGACGTTCCAACCACCTGAAGAAGGCCGGAGCGTACAACGGCCGTAACGTTGTAATAAATATGGCGATAAAGATGAGGACAATAGTCCGAATAATGTAAATTGTGTACATAATACCTCGTCTCAGAAATATAGACAGTATACAGAGTTTTCATTAGAGGATCTCGCCATCAATTGTCTCAACACGTTCTTCAGGATCTCATCTTTAAAACGACAAACTACTTATCGAGTTTCCATTTCGTAAAGATATTTACAAATTCAGTGCAATCTGGACAGGAATTGATCTGATATTTACGACGCTTTACTTCGTCTGATATCGAACTAAATGAAAGGCAGCGAGAGAAGGAAGATTGTCTCGTGCTATTCTTCCAACAGGGGCGGGCCTTATTTGTATTAATCACACAGAGACTATTGAAGTGATATTTGTTGTTATTATCCAAAAATTAGAACTTGAAACAGGCCGGAGAGTGTATCGGTAGAATCGCGTCTATTCTATTTTTCTATTATTTTCCAAATCTCTCACTAAGAGATCTTAATTCGAAGCAGATTATCGCCGAAATGATATCGTTGTTAATTCCTAAATGTAACTTAATCCGGTTCAATTCTATTAGATTAATTCAAAAGTAATTTCGGTTTTGGGGAAGCCATTGTAATGACGAATGTGTCGTTCTAACTACAAATCAATGGTGGCAGTTAAGAATGAATTTAGAATATGAATTAACATACCTTAATATTTGTACGTTAATGGCAGCGTACACGGTGGATTAAAGAATACATTTCTCAACCCTACTAATGGAGGGATAGGAGGTGCATTTATGTTATATAATGTTATGGGAGTTTAACTAAGGGAATGACGCTATGGAGACGTAGAAAATATGTTGTTTTGCATGTCCAGGGAGTCATAAGTGAGCGGCAAGGAATGGAATTAGCTTGCAAATTTCGTTCAGGAGAAACGTCGTTCGAGAATGAACCCAGATGAGGGCGTACAACGGACTTTGATGAGGCAGCTCTGAAGTCATTAGTGGAAAGCGATCCATGGCAAATTACTCGCGAAAAGTAAAAAAAAAAAAAAGAACACAAAATCTTATACACATAACAATCTATGATATGCCAATACTTTTAAAAGACAGGGACAGTCAGCAAAACGGGCGGTTTGATTCCACGCCCATCGCCGTAAGAACAAAGCACATTCTAGATAAACAAAAGGGAAATTATCTATGACAGCCAAATGCACCAGTAAAACAGACAGGATGGATCAATCACACGAGTAATAACAAACAAGAATAGTTCGTTAACTATTACATTCTTAACTCTTCTGTAACGTGTTTTGTTAACACATTTATTAATTGTTGTTTGTTCAAATTCCATAGTTTGTATCTTCGTTTATCTGGAGTCGAATGAGTTTGCCAAATATTCTTAACGGAAAAGTAATACCAGGAGTCATAAAACGATAATTCTTTCCATTCTGTACCAGAACATATGATCATTGTCTTCTGAAAGATTCTTGAAATCTCAGAAAATCCTTATATTAGGTTCAGTCATTAGTCATATCCGTTTTTTGGAAACCAATTGTAATGACGAATGTACAATTCTAACTACAAATCACACGTGGCATTTAAGAATGGATTTAGATTAAGAATGGATTTAGATTAAGAATGGATTTATGTTAAGAATGGATTTAGATTATATATTAGTTTTTGTACGATAGTATACAGTCGAATAAATTTTGCAGATTATCTGCCATTACTACAAATCACACGTGGCATTTAAGAATGGATTTAGATTAAGAATGGATTTATGTTAAGAATGGATTTAGATTATATATTAGTTTTTGTACGATAGTATACAGTCGAACAAATTTCTTAACACCAATGCTACTAATACTGCTATTCAAGTCCCATAGACTCCACTAAGGATCATGGGGTCCACAGCTCTCAACAGACAAGGAGTTGCTGCTGTGGTTCCATAACAGGTAGGATTTTGCAGGAAGACGTTGCTAGACCCATGCTCACCAGGTTCTGAATTCAGAGTTGCTTTTCTTCTAGTGTGGTTGCCAACCAAGGCTAAATAGCACAGTTTTACTTGCTATTTAACACATGGATGGGGGTAGTATAGATGATACGTAGTTGGTATTTACGCGTAAGTGAATGCAACAAACTCAACTGGAATTTCTCATTCCGATCCGGGAACCCTTACACCATCCGCACACCCATCCCCACTAATAGAGAGATTGGAAATGTATTTAAGCCACGTGATTTTATGGGAGCCCAATCAAGAGAATAACGCTAAGGTGACAAATATAGAAAAAATATCTCGCAGTTATGGTCAAGGAGTCATAACTGACCGACACGTACGAAATTGGTATGCAATGTTACATTCTGGAGAAAGGTCGTTGGAAGATGAACCCAGACCATGGTGCTCAGTGGACTCAAAAGTCACGAGTATAAAGCAAACCATAGTAAAGTACTCAGTAATTATCAAAAATATCAAAGACATCACAATCTATTATAGGCTAACATTCAGAAAAGATGAGAAAAGTTAGCAAGCCGTGTGTTTGGATGATCACACGCGCTTATCGGAAAGAGAAAAAAAAATGGATCGTCGATAAACAAAAACGGAAATTATTTATAACACAATCTTATATTTTTTTCTATGTGCCGTGTCCCTTCAAGACGTGGGTGATCGTGGCTCTACACTACTTCCTGAATTTTGTAGCTCTTAATAAGTTTTTTTTCGTTATATCTCAACCTCCCTGTTCTGCCATCCATTGACACAAGCTCGTTAGGTAAGTTACTCGGTGCTTTCCTCTTGCCTCCAGTGTGTCCTGTGAGTGTCAAATTCTCCAAACCCTCTTTCCACATTATGTGTCCAAGAAATTTCAAATCTTTCTTTCTGATTTTACGTATAAACGCCATTTTTGTTTCTATTTTTCCTAAATCTTTCTCGTTACTCACATGTTCAGTCTATGACATTCACAACATCCTTCTGTAGAACCACATTTTTTGTTGGTTCAAGTTTCTTTTCCGTTTATGGAGAGTTTGTTTCGAATTCACTGCCCTATTGGAGGACGGATATTACATAACAGTTCAGTCCTCTTTGCTTTGTTTCTAACGAAATTTTCCAGTTTCCTAATACTTTGCTCAGTTTCTGGAAGGCATCTTTTGCGATTTCAATGTACCTTCGAATTTCGGCGTCACATTACGTAACGGCGTGAAAAATTCCAGGCTAATACTGACGGAATGCGGTTGTAGAAGCTCAAGTATTCAATATTTTTGGTTGAGATCAAAGTGTATTATCTGTTCCCGTTCCTTTGTCATATTTCTGTATTATGATCCGGTACACGGAGCCGTATTCGTGTCTTCGGTCAGTTAATGGGCTAAGGATGAGGGTTCGCGCTGGGTTTCCAACCTTGAAACATGATGCCAATTTTTTTCTTTGGTCCATATGTAAGCCTATTGCCTCTCGCATTAAATCAATCACCATTGGGTGGACGGTGTTTGGTCAATAGCAAGCAACAGATAAGTCGCAGAGGAAATTGAAAAGAAAATTTCTAAAGGAAAAATGAAAACCAATGAAATTACAAAAGCTAGAAGCAGTAAATAAATCTGGGAAGAAAAGGCGAAACTTCAATTCAGCATGTCTACGTTCAGATTTGTATGTTTTTTTTTTATCAGATTTTGATTAATATATTAGCGAGGGTAACATTGATCTGTCTTTGACAAATAAGAAATATTGGCTAAAGAACTCTATCAATAGGGCCAGTTGTCAAGATTTAGGAGCATTGTATAAATAGAATGATTTATAAGTGATAAACTGACTTGACAGCTTAGTGTCGAGAAGTCCTTTAATGAGCTGAATATCCGGCACTTGAGATTTAAAATAGACAAATGAAAATGATTTATCAACATGCAAGCAACTCTGTTGCTACAACCGAAAGAAATAGACAAGCGAATCAATTGAAGCAGAACTATGAAAAGGAGAAACGTAACCCTGGCGTGATTCGATAGTTTAAAAAAAAACAAAATAAAAAAACAAACTAATTTGAAATATTGCAAATGATATAAAAAAACATACGATATTTTATTAGGAACTCGTTTAAACCAACGCTACACAAATTTGACTACATGGAAAAGCAGATGTTAAGCAACTTCTCTGCTAATGTCAATTACGTTTAGCAACAATCTGTTAAGCAACTTCTCTGTTAATGTCAATTACGTTTAGCAACAATCTGTTAAGCAGCTTCTCTGCTAATGTCAATTACGTTTAGCAACAATCTGTTAAGCAATTTCTCTGCTAATGTCAATTACGTTTAGCAACAATCTGTTAAGCAACTTCTCTGCTAATGTCAATTACGTTTAGCAACAATCTGTTAAGCAGCTTCTCTGCTAATGTCAATTACGTTTAGCAACAATCTGTTAAGCAACTTCTCTGCTAATGTCAATTACGTTTAGCAACAATCTGTTAACGTCAGCTTCTCTGCTAATGTCAATTACGTTTAGCAACAATCTGTTAAGCAACTTCTCTGCTAATGTCAATTTACGTTGAGCAACAATCTGTTAAGCAGCTTCTCTGCTAATGTCAATTACGTTTAGCAACAATCTGTTAAGCAACTTCTCTGCTAATGTCAATTACGTTTAGCAACAATCTGTTAAAACTTTCTTCTCCTGTCAATTATGTATCAAAAAATTCTCTGCTAACGTCAATTACATTTAGCAACAATATGTTAAACAACTTCTCTGCTAATGTCAATTATGTTTAGTTAATAATCTGTTAAGCAACTTGTCTGCTAATGTCAGTTACGTTTAGCAACAATCTGTTAAGCAACTTCTCTGCTAATGTCAATTACGTTTAGCAACAATCTGTTAAGCAGCTTCTCTGCTAATGTCAATTACATTTAGCAACAATCTTGTCTACACGTTAAACAACTTCTCTGCTAATGTCAATTATGTTTAGCAACAATCTGTTAAGCAACTTCTCTGCTAATGTCAATTATGTATAGCAAAAATCTGTTAAGCAACTTCTCTGCTAATGTCAATTACGTTTAGCAACAATCTGTTAAGCAACTTCTCTGCTAATGACAATTACGTTTAGCAACAATTTGTTAAGCAACTTCTCTGCTAATGTCAATTACGTTTAGCAACAATCTGTTAAGCAACTTCTCTGCTAATGTCAATTATGTATAGCAACAATCTGTTAAGCAACTTGTCTGCTAATGTCAGTTACGTTTAGCAACAATCTGTTAAGCAACTTCTCTGTCTAATGTCAATTACGTTTAGTCAACAATCTGTTAAGCAACTTCTGCTAATGTAATTACTTTAAACAATGTCAATTAATGTCATTTTAGCAACAATATGTTAAGCAACTTCTCTGCTAATGTCAATTATGTTTAGCAATAATCTGTTAAGCAACTTGTCTGCTAATGTCAGTTACGTTTAGCAACAATCTGTTAAGCAACTTCTCTGCTAATGTCAATTACGTTTAGCAACAATCTGTTAAGCAACTTCTCTGCTAATGTAATGTCAATTACATTTAGCAACAATATGTTAAGCAACTTCTCTGCTAATGTCAATTATGTTTAGCAATAATCTGTTAAGCAACTTGTCTGCTAATGTCAGTTACGTTTAGCAACAATCTGTTAAGCAACTTCTCTGCTAATGTCAATTATGTTTAGCAATAATCTGTTAAGCAGCTTCTCTGCTAATGTCAATTACATTTAGCAACAATCTGTTAAGCAACTTCTCTGCTAATGTCAATTATGTTTAGCAATAATCTGTTAAGCAACTTCTCTGCTAATGTCAATTATGTATAGCAAAAATCTGTTAAGCAACTTCTCTGCTAATGTCAATTACGTTTAGCAACAATCTGTTAAGCAACTTCTCTGCTAATGTCAATTACGTTTAGCAACAATTTGTTAAGCAACTTCTCTGCTAATGTCAATTACGTTTAGCAACAATCTGTTAAGCAACTTCTCTGCTAATGTCAATTACGTTAAGCAACAATTTGTTAAAAGCAACTTCTCTGCTAATGTCAATTACGTTTAGCAACAATCTGTTAAGCAACTTCTCTGCTAATGTTAAGCAATTACGTTTAGCAACAATTTGTTAAGCAACTTCTCTGCTAATGTCAATTACGTTTAGCAACAATCTGTTAAGCAACTTCTCTGCTAATGTCAATTATGTTTAGCAAAAATTTGTTAATGTCAACTTCTCTGCTAATGTCAATTACGTTTAGCAACAATCTGTTAAGCAACTTCTCTGCTAATGTCAATTACGTTTAGCAACAATTTGTTAAGCAACTTCTCTGCTAATGTCAATTACGTTTAGCAACAATCTGTTAAGCAACTTCTCTGCTAATGTCAGTTACGTTTAGCAACAATCTGTTAAGCAACTTCTCTGCTAATGTCAATTACGTTTAGCAACAATTTGTTAAGCAACTTCTCTGCTAATGTCAATTACGTTTAGCAACAATCTGTTAAGCAACTTCTCTGCTAATGTCAATTACGTTTAGCAACAATTTGTTAAGCAACTTCTCTGCTAATGTCAATTACGTTTAGCAACAATCTGTTAAGCAACTTCTCTGCTAATGTCAATTACGTTTAGCAACAATCTGTTAAGCAGCTTCTCTGCTAATGTCAATTACATTTAGCAACAATCTGTTAAGCAACTTCTCTGCTAATGTCAATTATGTTTAGCAATAATCTGTTAAGCAACTTGTCTGCTAATGTCAGTTACGTTTAGCAACAATCTGTTAAGCAACTTCTCTGCTAATGTCAATTACGTTTAGCAACAATCTGTTAAGCAGCTTCTCTGCTAATGTCAATTACATTTAGCAACAATATGTTAAGCAACTTCTCTGCTAATGTCAATTATGTTTAGCAATAATCTGTTAAGCAACTTGTCTGCTAATGTCAGTTACGTTTAGCAACAATCTGTTAAGCAACTTCTCTGCTAATGTCAATTACGTTTAGCAACAATCTGTTAAGCAGCTTCTCTGCTAATGTCAATTACATTTAGCAACAATATGTTAAGCAACTTCTCTGCTAATGTCAATTATGTTTAGCAATAATCTGTTAAGCAACTTGTCTGCTAATGTCAGTTACGTTTAGCAACAATCTGTTAAGCAACTCAATTACTCTGCTAATGTCAATTATGTTTAGCAATAATCTGTTAAGCAACTTCTCTGCTAATGTCAATTACATTTAGCAACAATCTGTTAAGCAACTTCTCTGCTAATGTCAATTATGTTTAGCAACAATCTGTTAAGCAACTTCTCTGCTAATGTCAATTACGTTTAGCAACAATTTGTTAAGCAACTTCTCTGCTAATGTCAATTACGTTAAAAACAATTTGTTAAGCAACTTCTCTGCTAATGTCAATTACGTTTAGCAACAATCTGTTAACAACTTCTCTGCTAATGACAATTACGTTTAGCAACAATTTGTTAAGCAACTTCTCTGCTAATGTCAATTACGTTTAGCAACAATCTGTTAAGCAACTTCTCTGCTAATGACAATTACGTTTAGCAACAATTTGTTAAGCAACTTCTCTGCTAATGTCAATTACGTTTAGCAACAATCTGTTAAGCAACTTCTCTGCTAATGTCAATTACGTTTAGCAACAATCTGTTAAGCAGCTTCTCTGCTAATGTCAATTACGTTTAGCAACAATCTGTTAAGCAACTTCTCTGCTAATGTCAATTACGTTTAGCAACAATCTGTTAAGCAATTTCTCTGCTAATATCAATTATGTTTAGCAACAATCCGTTAATCAACTTCTGTACTTTTGTGATGTCAACGACTACCCGATATCACTTTCGTAATTCTCGTTGTAGTAGAGACCTTGTAATTGCGGATAAAACTATAATTTTGTTCAATTTAGAAATATAGTGGGGAGAGAGAGGTGTGAAAAGAGGAGAGGGGAGAGAAGGTAGATTGAAAATGGGAGAGGAGTGGAGAGGGGAGGTGAGAGAATGTGATATAGAGACAGAAGAGATGGGGAGAGAGGGAAAATAGAAAGAGGGGTAGAGGGGTGAGTGGGGAGATAGAAAGAGAGGTAGAGGGGAGAGTGGGGCTGAGAGAATGGTCGATAGAGAGAGGGGAGAATGGAAGGGAGAGATGGGGGAGAGAGGAGATAATGGTCGAGCGGGGAGAGTGGCGGTGAAACAATGGGAGATACAGAGAGGAGAAAATGAGTGAAGGGGAGAGAGAGGTAGAGAGGAAGAGGGGGGAGTATTAAATTGAAAACCCTGAAATTCTTTTGTAGGACTTTATTAAAAAAATAAAGCAGAGAATAATAAGAACTCGAATCTTCAAATTTTTTTAATTACACAAAAAGTAAAGTAGATATTAATACAGTAAAGCGATAAGCAGTTTGTTTTTACTCTATTTGCCGTGTCTCTTTCGGCCATGGGCGAAAGAAGCTGTGGAGAGACATGACCTCCTAGTTGAGGAAGGGATATATCTACGATAAAGAACAAAACAACAAAAGAACATAATTTGTTGAGATAAAGGTCGTATACCGGTGACCTAGTCGTTAAGAGATCAGCGGATATGGCATAGCAGTTCAATGCGTTGGGTTTCGGATTGGTTAAAAGTTTTTGGGCGAAAGGCATGAAACTGAAAATCCTTTTTGACTACTGCATCAGAAAATAATTCATTGTGATTTTGTGTAAGTAGCCTCAATAGGATTTCAAGGCTATTTACGCGACTCTCCACGTTGGCAAGATGTGACACAAGGTCTTTCTGTTGTGGGTCTACTTTCGCTCAATCGCAAAAGTGTACAGTCACCGCGACCATCGTCCCGGTGGCGTTGATATTTAACCGACCTTCCCTGTTTTAGTGCAATGATAAAAGAGGCCGTGATGCAAGGTAGGAATACACAAGACGAGGCGCCACCCCGCCTTGTAAAATGAGAACTGATAGTACGCATAGATCCAGACTCGAAAACTAAGTACAATAAAGTCAACTTTACAGTAAACTAGTGATTCTATGGGGATGAGTTTACTATGTTGACATCCTTTTTCTTTTTTATGTGTCGTGCGATCATGGCCCTCCACAACTTCCTGTCCCTTGTAGCTCTACGTCGTGGGTAAGACGATAAAGTATATCCAACATCAAGACCTCTGATCAGGAGGTTTTGAGGAGAGTGAATCTACCTCTTAATTGCTGGTGTTCCCAGGTCCACCCTGACTCGGGGTGGTAGCACCTGTTAGGGTCCCAGCTATGGGCAAATAGTCGTCATCGGCACTAAGCAATTTTTGTATTGATCGAAAGCAGACCCACATTAAATGAACCTCGTGTCACATCTTACCACCGTGGAGAGGCTAGTAAATAACATTGCTCTAAAAAGAGTAATTCAAGAGAGTGAGAGAGAGAGAGAGAGAGAGAGAGAGAAGGGAAGGAAGAGACAGAGAGATTTAGAGATAGAGAGGGAGGCGAGAGAATGAGAGAGACAGAAATAGTGGGAGAGCGACAGAGAGGGAGATAGAGATTGAGGGGGGAATTGAGCGAGAGAGATAGAGATAGAAGGGGAGCGGGCGAGAGAGATAAAGATAGTGTGGAGAAGCTAGAGAGGTAGCGAGAAAGAGATAGAGGGTGAAGTGAGAGAGAGATAGAAGAGGAATCGAGAGAGAGAGAGAGAGAGAGAGAAATAGAAGGGGAAGCGAGATAGAAATAGAGACAGAGGGGAAGCCAGAGATAGTGGGAGAAGCGCGATAGAGATAGAAATAGAGAGACTGACACTGTGATTTAGAAAAATACATTCGTCTTTAAGAAAAAGCTTTAGCTGGGAGAACGTGTTTGGTCCCGTAGATTTCAACCCTCGACAGTACCTCTTTGCACTAAGAGGGGCGAGTTCCGTGTAATATCAACGCCAGCATAAGAGTGGGGACGGAACAATATTTTGTCCTTGACCTATATGAATTTGTATGGTCACTCGTAATAAAAACGACCTTATGCCACGCTTATAACACTAAATCATTATTACCTCCGAAAATGTATAGAAAGTACCGTGGCGACAAAGTAAAAGATCAGTTTATATACTGATTGTAATACAGAATTGATCACCCAATTTATACCCACATTATATTAGGTTGGTGCAAAAATAATATCGTTTTTTGACGGTGAACGTCAAAAAACGACATTATTTTTGCACCAACCTAATATTTTTTTGCTTATCAAATTATTATTCTTCGTCCGCTCGCTACCGCTTCGCAAAGCAGGATATATTCACTACCTGAAATCTTTGAAGCAAAAATTTTAAATGAACATTTCATTCATAAATTGGCTTGTTATAGTTAAGGAAAGTTTTACAAATAGATGCCAACTGAACCACTGAAAATTATACTGAGAGGTATATAATCATCTGGACTAGGTATCCCTGAAAACGTTTCTGTTAAAAAAAGCAGAATTCACGGTAGTGAGGTGAAGAACAGAGGCTACACTTTGTTCCCAGGCCAAATGTAATCGGTCCTGACATGACATCTCGACTTCAGTCACTTTCTCATTTCTCTTCTACAATTTTTTTTATGGCAACTGTTCTGACGAACTATCTTCCCTAATGCCTCGAATACTTGAATTTAAGCGTGCTACTAGATTAGCAACTAGGCCTCACCCTTTTACAGTTGAAATAGTTAAATGCAACCGCCACTTCTACTCCAGCAGTTTCTTTTCTCGCGCTTCCCAACAGTTGAACTCCCTTCCGCTTAATTGCTTGGGAAAAATCCTTCTGGTTCAGTATTTATTTTTTTCCCATGATGTGAGAGATTGCCGTTTTTAATCTGGGCTACTCTCACGTTTACATTTAAAACAAGGCCCAGAATTAGCCACTTCCCGCGAATACTGTCATTCTGACGTTACTGTCCATCAATCTTTCCTGTTGAATGTAATGAAAGAGAGGCTGCCGCAGGGTTGGAATCCCTCATAATTCTAAGAGGAAGATACGACACTCTGGTCCTACGTGCAAAAGTGTCTTACATGCAAACAAGCAGCATAATAGTAGAGACTGTTTTTAGAATTTGATCGACGCTTAGATTTTTTCGCCCGCAGTCAGTTTGTATGGATGTAAAATCCACAGTTAACAAAGAACTCTTATATCTGTACGAACCATGTTTAAAATAAAATGAGGTACTCTTCTGTTCCCAATGGACTTTCGGTAACGTTATAAACAAAACATTTGATCAAATAACTGACATTACTCAAATACGAAATAAATATTTATTCAACTTCTCATTGTGTGGTCTCTGATTAGTTTGGCGTAGAGCCAACAGATGGCGCTTAAAAGTAGAGAGAGAGAGAGAGAGAGAGAGAGAGAGAGATGTATGACGTCACAGAGGAGACTCACAGATAAAACAAAATGTCGCGTACCGATTACTCTTTTCACAAAGAATAACTGATTTATATGAATTGTTATTGATTTTAAAATCATTAACTTGACACCTTCGAATAAGGATCTTTTTCGGAGTTCAAATTTAAAAGTATAGCTTTCTTTTATTTGTATTTTATAAACAATGCCATGAATCTGGTACCGAAAATAGAATTCTGCGAGGTGTAAACTTTGAAAAGCACGAAGGATTGTGAACCTATGTCTTTGGCAGCTTGTGGTCTCTGTGATTGGTACGCTATAGTCGATTTTACAAAATCAGTGCTAACAATATGGTTGAAATATATTCATAACTGAAAGTAAGACTATTCGATTCCCCCAAATATCGGATATTCCTTTCACGTCATTTCGCGTTTAAGAACGACCTACATTAGTACAGATTCTCTTCGATACAAAAGTTTGTTAAGGAAAGGAGGCATTAACATTAATTTAGAAGCAAAAAGATACCCTATAAAAGGCCTGATAGCCATGCGACTGTGGCTCACGGCTGTAGGCGGACATGTAGAGACGTAAATTACAATTTAGTCTTTTTAAAAATAAATATTTTTATACACTTGGATTAACTTTATTTAAGAGACTTAAGTAAATATAAGTTTCATTTATTTTACTTTCTTTGCAATATTCTTATTTTAATTTTGTTGTTTAAAAGTTTTATAATGTAAAATCGACAAAAATTGTCATTAAGAATTTTAACACAAAGTTATTTTTTCTCAATAATATTGTTCTTCATAAAAATGGCGATATTGATTATAAAAATTTAGTTGTTTTACGAATAATTTTTTGTCTTTTTTTCCTGACAGGTATTTTAAAAATTTTACTGCCCTTTGTGAATATAAAACAAAAATTGAAATTTTCGTTTTGCTAAATTAATGAAAAAAATGATATTAATTTAGAATTGTATTATAGAAAAATACTGTCATAATTAAATTCAATAAATTTAATATTTTTTCGACTGTTCTTGAAAATATTGCAAAAATATAAGTGAAGAATACTATAGACTTCTGTATAGTTAAATATTTTAAATTGAAATTCAATGAAATGTCATTATCCAGAATTTGTTAAAAAAAGTTCATATTATTCTCTATGTACAGTATTTACATTAGTCGGACTATTGTCCTCATCTTTGTCGCCATATTTGTTACAACGTTTCGGCTGTTGTACGCTCCGGCCTTCTTCAGGTGGTTGGAATTTCGAACTGAACCCTTTATTTCGATCACTGGGGTAGACTGTTCTAGTTCCACGTGCCATGTTTGATGGATGTCCGTTATCAGTTATCTCCTGTTAATTTTCCCTCTGAAAGTTCTCCACAAGGACACATGGCACAGTGGATAAAGGCGTTGGTTAGATCCAGTGACAGACCCAAAGAAGGTGAGTTCACTTCCTGGTTAAGGCAGTAGAGAACTTTCAGAGGGAAAATTAACAGGAGATAACTGATAACTGACATCCATCATGGCACGTGGAACTAGAACAGTCTACCCCAGTGATCGAAATACAGGGTTCAGTTCGAAATTCCAACCACCTGAAGAAGGCCGGAGCGTACAACGGCCGAAACGTTGTGATAAATATGGCGACAAAGATGAGGACAATATTCCGACTAATGTAAATACTGTACATAATACCTCATCTCAGAAATATAGACATTATTCTCTATATATATACAAATTGATTATAAATTTTTTTTAATAATTTTTGTTCTTACTAACCTCTTGAAATAAGAGTGATGAATTTTTAATTTAACCGTTTACTGCAAATAGACAAAATATATAGATTATTGGGGGAGTTGTGCAATAGACACTGTGGTCAGAAATAATCATTTCTTTTTAAAATTGTTTTCCTGATTGCAATAGATTAAATAATCCAGATCACGAATATTTTTTAAATTAGATTTATAAAACTTAATAGTGTGAAAGGGCGGGAGGTTTATTACGTCAATTCATTTTAAATTGATCCCCGCCTACGGAAGCCAAAACAAATATGCTCATTCGTCGTGATTTCTTAAATATAGAAAATTTTAAACAACATATACATATATGATAACTTCCCACGACTTGAAATGAGGATCCTTAAAGATATTAAAATATTTATTTTAGTATATAGAAGCTTATATTCCAAAACGATTACCTTACAGAAGAAGAATTATTTAATAATAATACAACATTTTTATTTTCAAGAATATAGATATATCTTTTTAAAGAAATAGATTGTGGTTATTAAATCTTTCACTGGATGCCACAGTGAAGTGTGTCTTTTTCTGACTTCTGGTGTCACTAAACTGAAAACTCTCAGGAAGTTTTTGACAGAAATCTTGATATTAGTTTATGAAACAAAAACATGGTATTATAATATCAAATACTTTTTTTTAAAGCATTTCACCCCTAGCAAGGCGGGAAGCCACTAGCACGCAAGGGGTTACAGAGGATTTAGAGCGAGAACAGATAGGAATGATAGAGGAAAGGATGAGGAGAAGGATAGTGGATAGATCAAGGCAACTGGAGATGTCGATTGACATTACATTTGTATAGTTGGAGATTATAGGTATCGGGGAAACAGGAATAGGAAAAGAGTTTGCTTGATTTTCTTAAAGTAACCCAAGAAGCAGCACTAAAATCTTTGAAATTATCTTAAAATTTAATTCATAAAATATTTATACAATTCTCATTACGACTTAATATGGAAAAATTATTAAAAACATTAAAATCACATCAATTCAGCGAAACATCCCAACAGGTAATTTTATTTTTAAAAAAATTCACCTTTCTACAGATAAAGAATTGGGTAACTCGCCAAATTGGCCTGTGTTTATTTTGTGTTCCTGTTAATGTAAATTGATTTTAATTATTATCAAAACCATGTATCATAGTAAAATAAACAGTTTCTCCATCTTCTGTAAAACAAAGGAAGACATTTGTAAGCGAGACAAAAAATAAAATTTAAAAAATGATCTAAATTTACGACGTTTTTTTTTCCAATCATTTTCAGATTGACTTGATATATCATTTTGTAAAATGTCAGACTTCTGAATTTATCATACAGTTATTTCTTTCTGTGCTTTTAATCAGTTGGTATGAATTAATTCATTATTTCTGAAATGTTATCTAAAATATCTTAAATCTGTAGTACGCTTTACGACAGGTAAAACGTCGCAAGCTTCTCGCTGCTCTATTGCTATTTCGATGGCAAATGTTCGGACGAATGACATTCTTGAGTTCCACAAGTTCTAACCTTTACAGCTACGAACCGCCATATTACACACTCTCATTCGATCCGTATACCATTGGTGAGATGTAAGTTCCACTTGAGCAGCTTCTTACGAACTGCTGCTTTGTGGAATAGAGTCGCAAAAAGATGCTTCCCCGATCACTACAATCCGTAACCCGTTCAAGTCGAGGGTCAACCGTTATCTTCCACATATATACCCATAAACTGTACCTCTTACTCTGTAAACTTCTACCTCGATTTGCTGCCGGGGGTCTTGTACAGGGTGAACAAAATTGTCAAAAAAAAAAAAAAAAAAAAAAAAAGAATAAAGTGATATTTTTGTGCACTTAGTTGGTAGAGGTTAGTTTTGTTCTTTCTTTTTGGGGCTTATGGAAAATAAGTCAATAATTGTTAATAGTGGTAAGGTGTTTTCTCATAATGGGTATAGTTGCTAATTAACTAATTACTTGATATTACTAACAAGTTCCTATAAATGTTTTCTGCCAATGTTATTTAGTAATAATTTAGGTTTGTACATGTCCTCCCCGGTGTCAGGGATCCCAGTGGCATGGCTACCAAATCTGTTATAGTTATATTATATTATTATATTATATTATTATCATATATTATTATTATCATATATTATTATTATCATATATTATTATTATCATATATTATATTATTAGATTATTATCATATATTATTATTATCATATATTATATTATTAGATTATTATCATATATTATTATTATCATATATTATTATTATCATATATTATTATTATCATATATTATATTATTAGATTATTATCATATATTATTATTATCATATATTATATTATTAGATTATTATCATATATTATTATTATCATATATTATTATTATCATATATTATATTATTATTATTATCATATATTATTATTATCATATATTATTATTATCATATATTATTATTATATTATTATCATATATTATTATTATCATATATTATATTATTAGATTATTATCATATATTATTATTATCATATATTATTATTATCATATATTATTATTATCATATATTATATTATTATATTATTATATATGTTATTATTATCATATATTATTATTATCATATATTATATTATTATATTATTATCATATATTATTATTATCATATATTATTATTATCATATATTATATTATTATATTATTATCATATATTATTATTATCATATATTATTATTATCATATATTATTAGATTATTATCATATATTATTATCATATATTATATTATTATATTATTATCATATATTATTATTATCATATATTATATTATTAGATTATTATCATATATTATTATTATCATATTTTATATTATTAGATTATTATCATATATTATTATTATCATATATTATTATCATATATTATATTATTATATTATTATCATATATTATTATTATCATATATTATTATTATCATATATTATATTATTATATTATTATCATATATTATTATTATCATATATTATTATTATCATATATTATATTATTAGATTATTATCATATATTATTATTATCGTATATTATTATTATCATAATTATATTATTAGATTATTATCATATATTATTATTATCATATATTATTATTATCATATATTATTATTATCATATATTATATTATTAGATTATTATCATATATTATTATTATCATATATTATTATTATCATATATTATTATTATCATATATTATATTATTAGATTATTATCATATATTATTATTATCATATATTATTATTATTATCATATATTATTATCATATATTATATTATTATATTATTATCATATATTATTATTATCACATATTATATTATTTGATTATTATCATATATTATTATTATCATATATTATTATTATCATATATTATATTATGAGATTATTATCATATATTATTATTATCAATTTTAATATATGATTATATTATAGTTATATTATCCTTCAAATGATGGAAATTTTCTTGGCTACTTTTATACACACAAAACATTTTCTCTGTCTGTTTATTTCGACGTCAAAGATTTGTTGTCTGCTGCGATTGATTTTCTAAGCGTAGGATAGATGTGGCACAAAGCCGAAAGGGGAGGAGCACACGGTGACGCTCAAACTCCCGACTCAATCGTAATTGATCTAGCGAGAAAAGAGGGGTAACCATTACATCACGTTGAGGTGCATACATGGTTTTCTAAGCGTAATTTACATGTGGTACAAGGCCGAAAGTGCAGAGCATCCAGTATTAATCGAATTCAGCACTATGTCGTAATTGGTCTAGTGTGCACAAATGTTTTTCTATGCGTAGCTTAGATGTGGCACAAGGCCGAAAGTGTAGAGCGCCCATGAAGATCGAACTCCCTACTCAGTCGTAACTGGACTAGCGGGACATGTTTGCTAACAATTACACCACGTCAAAGTCCCCAAAGGATTTTCTAAACATAGCTTAAATGTCTATAGAGTATGGAGCATTCAGTGAAGACTGAACTGGCTGCTCAGTCGTAACTGATCTGACTACTCAGTCTTAACTGATCTAGCAAGACATGGTTGCTAACCATAACACCACGCCGAAGTGCCCCTTTAATATATATATTATTCATAAAAACGATTAAAAGCTTCTCTAATTAAATAATGACTTTGTTTTATTGAGTTTTTTTTTATTTTTCAATTCAGAACAAATTTTCAGTAAGACGGGGGTTCGTTTTCTGAAAAAAAAATATCAGTGATTTAAATTCTTCAAAGAATTCTACTTTTAACTAATATAGTCAATAAAATTTTTTCTCACGTTGAATTTCTCATGTTTTCGTAAAATTAAGTAAGAGGCTGAAACATATGTAAAAATATGTTTAGCAAGATTTTCTAATAAAAAAAATTCAAAAATAATTTCATTCATTTGTGAATACATCCTGAAAATTTCATTAAAATCTGACAATTACTTAATTTTTGCAAGAATTTCCAAATTAATGTGTCTGTCACCGAAAAAAAAAAAAAAAAAAGGCCAAAATTTTGTCTTAGGACTTGTAACGGTTGAACTAAAGTAAATAAAAAAATCAGCTTAAGTTCTGCTGAAATAGGGTTAAGAATTATTCTTTTCTTATTTTGTTTCAAATTCACATACATGAAGATAATCATTAAAAACTTTGCTTTGCTCATAATTGTTGCTCATTATTTTGAATAATGCTTCACTGCTCTTCATCTATTTGCCTTTCCTCTTCCTTCTTCTTATCACTTCTTCTTCTTCTTCTTCTTCTTCTTCTTCTTCTTCTTCTTCTTCTATTCCAGCATCTCCTCCTCTTACTCTTCTTCCCTCCACCACCCCTTCATCTTTTCGTCTTGCCCTCCTTCATTCAATCATCTCATTCCTCCTCCAACTACTCATACTCACCTTTTTCCTGTACATTCTTTGCCCACTTGGATTATTGGAAACGGTAGTTGACCTTTCGGCCTTTCTTTGCGATTGCAATGAACTTAGCCTTACCTATTTTTAAACCAGTGATGGAAGACATACATTGGTTCCTATTTTGCTACCATTTGCCACGCAGCCGAAGCAAACACATCAACTTCACATTGTTTTTGTGCTGTTGGAATTCAAGGTGTGTGTGTGTGTGTGTGTGTGTGTGTGTGTGTGTGTGTGTGTGTGTGTGTGTGTGTTTGTGTGTGTGTGTGTATGTTGCGCTGTGCTCTACTTTCTTGCATATGTCCGGCGTTGGTGGCGAGATTTTTGACTTTGTCTAGCGGATCGTACCACCTCAAATGAAAAAAAATAAAACAACTTTAGTTTTTCTATTTATAAAAACAGTGAAATGATTCTTGACAGGAATCTTCGTCATTTTATTTCCAACACCATTTCTAGTAGAGACGTGTGGGAGGTGTGAATCGGTAAAACACGGTCGATTACGGTCTAGCGCCTTAATACACAGCCTCATCAACACTGGTGAGGAGAGAAATCCATGTGGTTTAGGGCTGTTTCTTTATAACGTATGAAAGTCAAACTATTTTCGCCATATCTTACAAAGTCCTCTTTTCGGCTTAAACGCTTCTAAGCGTACCGTCTTCTGCTCTATCGACTGGGACTATTTCCTCTATAGACAAGTTCATTACTTAATCCTGAGGTCATTCTCTATTTCGGAAATCTTTAAAAACTTATTAATATAATTGCTAGGTCCCAAATAATAATTCTTAAGTAAGTTTTTTATTTACGCCAGCTGAACATAAATTCTTCAGAAATAATTTCAGATTTTCGTGACATTTTATTTGGAGAATTTAGCAATTGACATGATTTGGTGTATTGAAAATGAGGCATAACATTACGTTCCTTTTTATTCCAGAATTGCTCTCATAACTTATTTTCTTCCATAATTTCTCTCACATTCAGGCTGAATTTCTTATGAAATTGATTTCACAACCAGTCAAAATATCTTGAATAATTATGCTCACATGTGGTACAATTTTCCTCTATACTTGCTCTCAGGGACAGTCCACTTGTTTTCCACAATCGAGCTCACGGCTAGTCCAGTTGTCTTCCAGAAGTGCTCTCACGGCTGTTTCGGTTGTCTTCCACAATTGTTCTCACGGCAAGTCCAGTTGTCTTCCACAATTGTCCTCACTGCCATTTCAGGTGTCTTCCACAATTGTTTTCACAGCCAGTTCAATTCAAATATCCCCTATCTCTGTCAGGCCCATTTTTATTGCTAAAGAAATGTCACGGCGCCAAATATTCTTTGGCACAATATCAATTAAAATTAAAACTTTCTCATTCCTATTAAATATAAACGAATTATGAATATATTGCATCATCTTTTCAAATAAGATTGTAAAATAAGCATTTACTAATTTTGTTCGTGACTCAATTGAAAGTGAGAATTGAAATGATATCATTTCTCAAATAATCCTTGACTTTATCTCATTTCATATCGAAATCAATAAATAGAACGACAGGGATAATATATATATATATATATATATATATATATATATATATATATATATATATATATATATATATATATATATATATATATATATATATATATATATATATATATATATATATATATATATGTATTAAAAACGACAGACTAGGTACTACGGTTAAGCTTTTATTTAATTTTTCTTGTGTTGTCATCGTTGATAATGGCTAAAGGTATAGCCGAAAGCGCTCGGAAATATAAAACATTTGGACAGTTCTTATACCCCTTTGTCCAGAAAAGAAAGCTCTTGTCAGAACACAAGAAAAATTAAATAAAAAGCTCAACCGTAGTACTTTGTCTGTCGTTTGTAATGAAACATGCATAAACGAAGGATTGCTGACTAAATATACAACTATATATACATATATATATATATATATATATATATATATATATATATATATATATATATATATATATATATATATATATATATATATATATATATATATATATATATAAAGACATTTTTATGTTTTATACGTTCTTTTTATAGATACAAATATTTAAGTAAATGCTCTGTTTATAATAAACAGTATTAACAACATTAACCGGCCTGAATGTCCGAGAAATCGAACCTGTATCCTATACGGAACCGTCATATAGCCTGACGTGCTCTTACCGATTGAGACACAGGGGAGAGTTTCGGTTAGCAAAGTCGATTTTACTGTTTTTAAAGGTTCGATTCCTGTTGGAGGATGCATATTTTCTATGAAAATTTTTCGTATATTCAGGCCGGTAAATGTTGTTAATACTGTTTATAATAAACAGAACATTTACTTAAATAATTGTATCTATAAAAAGAACGTATAAACATAAAAAAATGTCTTAAAAAATAATTGTCGGACTTTGTCTATTTCATTATATATATATATATATATATATATATATATATATATATATATATATATATTTTTTATAAAAAAATTATAACATAAATATGTTATAAAATCACTACAAAAATAGCCATTTTGTTTCAACACACTCTGTGTCTAATCAAGTGATGATGTTGAAAAGAAAATAAATGGTTTCCATTTATTTTATTTTCAACATAATCACTTGATAAGACACAAGTGTTTGAAACAAAATGGTTATTTTTGTAGTGATTTTATAACATAATTATGTTATAATTTTTTATAAAATAATTATATCTGCTCTACTTTGTATTGAGCACTCTTTTTAAGAATAGTAATTGTTGGTTATTGGAATTCATTCCGTGTATACCAATTATATACTTTGATATATATATATATATATATATATATATATATATATATATATATATATATATATATATATTAATAAAATCTTATAAGTATAAGAAACTATACTCGCTCAGCAAACCTTCGGTATCTTGATTTGAAAATAAACAAGCCAATACCAAAGGGGAAAAAGGTATAAAAAAAGAAAGAACCAAGAACATGTACGTTAGCCGAAAATAATCGTCCAGCATGCAAGTTCAAAGCCCAAAGAAAAAATATCCCATACTAGTACGCAAAATAACTAAATAAAGTGCTCAATACAGTAAGTAGAGCAGATCTAGTGAAACCTAAAGAGCCAGACAAACCTTGCAAGGTTTCACCTAAGCGGATCGTCAGGGAACCTTGGTAGGCGTGTCTGGCTCTCTAGTTGTATATATATATATATATATATATATATATATATATTAAGGTTCTCCCATTACAAGTCCTAGGGCCCACTCAAGGTAAAGGGTTACGTTAAGAGGCAATTTGTGCAGATAGGAGTGGAAGAAAACGGTTAACCTTAGCCATGAACAGGTTAATATTGTAGTGATCGGGGAAACATCCTCTTGTGAGTCGGTTCCACAGGGCAGTGGTTCGTGGGAAGAAGCTGTTAGAGTGGAACTTCTCACCGATGGAATACGGAGGGAATGCGGCTGGTTTGATACTATGTAAGTGGCATGGCGTTTTCTTGCCTTTCTGTGAGGCAAAATGGAATTTAGCGATGCTAACTTCAAGTTAAGCGTAGTTCTTTGCTTTATCGCCTTTTGATAGAATTTATTTCTGAAAGGCGGTCGATCAGTTTTGGAAACATAATTTTGTGTCGTTAATTGGCACACAGTCGCCATGGTTATATCCAGGCGCGGTCTAATTTCTCTCAAGAAACGGTGGAATATTCTCTGTACTCTTCAAGCAAAATTGGTGCACAAGTCTATGAATTTCCAAATTATTTATTAAGAAATAATGAGAAGTTGTAACTCGCAAAAATGCCGTGCCTTTTTAAAAAATCTATTTCAGTTATATCACCCCCAGAAAAAAAGATGCTTATCGAAGCGATCTGTCGTCAGGAGAGCTAGACAAGAAAGGGTTCATTTTCGTATTAACACTTGAACAAAAAAAACTGTCCAGCCCCAATTATTTGCGTTATTGATTATTTATTTCTAAGACGTAAAACATCCGCATCACGTATAGGAGTGTGATTTATTAAACTGAGTCTATTATAGCACAAGGTCATAAGATCAAATTCATTACTCTACCAATTACTCAAATTCATTAACAGTTTATCAGACGAGTTTGATAATCATTATTCCAACGGCGATGTTTTCGTAGCATATATTGATTGGGTTGGCCGAAATATACGTTCTAGTTTTATCGTTTGATGTCATTGGATGCATTGAGTTTTAAATATTTTCAAATAAGACTGGATGTCAAACAGGGCTATAGGGTTCAGTCAGTCCTGTTATTTACCTGTATTGGGGTGGCGGGGGAGATAAGATGGACTCATATCTTTCCCAAGAGTATTTGCGTGTAAGTATATGTAACGAATTCGACTGGAATTCGAAGATTTATATATATATATATATATATATATATATATATATATATATTGTCTGGCAATTCAAGTTTATATATATATATATATATATATATATATATATATATATATATAATATATATATATATAAGGTTTGTAGTGGTTCCAACGAGAGAAAAGTATGTATATTAAAAAGAAGAAAGAGAGGTGCCGCAAACGTTTTTCGTTGTAATGTGGATTTAAAAAAAAAAACATATTATGCTTTATTTTCCATTATTTTACTACACGTGTTTCTGGTCTCGTGACCCTCTTCAGGTAAAAGCGGAGATTTCCACATATTATTTCTGTTGTCTGGCAATTTTATATTGCTTTTGTGTAGGGAGACCCTGTTGTTCAGTTGTTGGCTGATGCCTATATATGACTTCTTACATTGTGTGCATTTGCACGTGTATATGTGTGTGTGTATGTGTATGTGTATACTGGTTCCATGTAACTTGGGAAGTATGTGTGTATGTGTGTGCATGTACTGATTCCTTGTGGTGGGATGGTCTGTATGTGCGTATGTGCATGTATGTGTGTATGTGTACAAATGAGTTTACTAATTCCTCGTAGTAAGACAGTATATGTATGCGGGGGGAATATACGCACGCATATATACACGCATGCTGACAGAAACACGCGAAAATGGAAACAGATCCAAGAACACATAGGGGTCAGTAAAACATTAAAAGATAAAATGCCGATAAGTAATTCATCATTTCTGTTCGACCAACCTAAATTGTTTTATGACCCTTCGTGCAGAACTCTTCATTGCCAATTCAAAAAAGACATTCGGATTGCTAACACAAAAACAGAGAATGGTTCATATCGAGAATATTTAACATTGAAAAACATAAGGAAAAATTAATTTTAATAATATGTGGAAATCTCCGCTTTTACCTGAAGACGGTCACGAGACCAGAAACACGTGTAGTAAAATTTTGAAAAATAAAGCATAATTTAAAAAAGAAAATCTACATTACAACGAAAAACGTTAGCGGCACCTCTGTTCTCTTCTTTTATATATATATATATATATATATATATATATATATATATATATATATATATATATATATATATATATATAAATCACCAAGTCTTAAAAAAAACTCAACAGAATGCAGAAAAGCACTGGACGGCGTTTCATCCTATATTTTGGATTCATCAGCAATGCGCATAGACTATCGAGAATTGAAACCCGGACAGTTACGCCATGAGGCAAACGTCATACCATCTGTATCAACGGGTCTCGGTAACGTATTATATATATATATATATATATATATATATATATATATATATATATATATATATATATATATATATATATATATATATATATATATATATATATTCAGTTGTATGGATATGAGATTGTGATCCTGTGTTTCACGTTTTTTCGATCATCAAGTTTGTCTGATGATCGCTAAAGGATGAAACTCAGGGTCACAAATTCATATCCATACAACTGAATATGTTAGTTCTATCAGGCACGGTGGAGTAATGGATAGTGGCTTTTGGCTTGGATTGAGGAATCGGAGAGCCGAGTTCGAATTCCAGTCGAATCCATTACATTCACTTACGTGCTAATACCGTTAGGAAAGGTGTGAATCCTCTTCTTCTCCCTCCAGCTATGGGTAAATAGCAGGACAGACTGGGTTCTATAGCCTTGGATGGCAACTAGTCTAGGAGAAGGAAAACTCTGAATTCAAACCTTCTCTTAGAAAAAAAAATCCAAGGAGCGTCTGCATCGGTAACCGGCGGCTTCTGGTCGTTCCTGTCTCTGCGTCTGTGGGAACCCCGCGGCAAGCAAGAACGTTATCCGAATAGGCCTGGGTACCCTACTTCTGTAATTTATCCCAAGAATCTTCTTCTCATGAGTCAACAGGAAGAAGCCGGCTCAATCCGCCCAGGGTGAATGTCGTAAGTAGTAAGTAAGTTAGTTCTATCACTGATATTGAGCACTTTACAATAAGTACCGCGCATATGTTTTATATATATATATATATATATATATATATATATATATATATATTAAAAAAAATTATAACATAAATATGTTATAAAATCACTACAAAAATAGCCATTTTGTTTCAACACCCTCGGTGTCTTATCAAGTGATGATGTTGAATGTAAAATAAATGGTTTTAAAAGTTTCAAATTAATTAACAATCCTTCACAAGGGGAAAACATTGTTACAAAAGCTAGATGGACCAATCAAAATATATATATGTATATATATATGTATTTGGGCAGAAATCTTTCTTTCAAACATGTTTCATTGAATATGCAAAAACAAGGAAATGTTGATCAATTGATTGAGGTTATCTAGTATTGTTAATTTTTTTTCCTTTGGTGGAGGTAGAGTTATATAAAAATTGTCCGTCATGTTTATTGTCCCTTTCTATCAATTCTTTCGCTATTTTCAAAGGTTTTGTTGTTAATTACTTTTCGTAGTTGTCTTGCATCTCAAAAGACAACCGTGGATTGAAATTAACAACGGAGCCCTTGAACATGTCTAATTAAGTGGACGAAAGCGCTTGGGACGAATAGAAACTATGGACAATTTTTACACTCTCGTGTAGTTTGTAATACATTATTTATCATCTTTCAGTTGCGTTACTGCTTTTGGGAAGAGTTCACTCAGGAGCGACTCCGTCAAATGACATAGTCGCAACTGAGGAAAATTATACTGAGAGGTGCCCAACACTGGGAACAACTGTCCGAGGCCTCGCCCTCTCATTTCAACAGAGAGAGGAATTGGTACTCGCTCTGAGGCCAGCGCAACCAACGGTTGCGGGGTCTGCGGGCAATTTTGTTCCTAGACCGGGTGTACGCGCTCGGGCTTCCCACATTGAACCGACCTTGTGTCACAACCTGATATCGTGAGGGGTTGAGTAAGTACAAAGTTTGACACGACCTTACCCCCGCCAAACGGAAAAATTTAACAATACCAGAAAAAAACTCAAACGATTCATACATAGCTGATATTTTGAATACTTGAAATAAGACTCTTTTCAAACACAAACAGTAATAACGTTTCTTTCTAAATTTTATTGTCAAATTATTTCGTGATATTTATGTCAATAACGCGACGTTTCTATTTACAAAATGTGCAGACATATTTTAGGGACATCCTGTAATAAGGAAAAACATTCTCTCTCTCTCTCTCTCTCTCTCTCTATATATATATATATATATATATATATATATATATATATAAATAAAGAAAGAACAGTAAAATATAAAATCCTGTGTTCTTATAGATATTTTTATTTTTTAAAATAGTGCTCAATGTAAATTTACAGAGCATTAATATTATAAATTAATTGATTTAAAATATGTTTTTTTTTCTACACAGTTCCAACCATGTTTCAAAAATAGTAGCTAAAAACCTGAATTTAATTTTGCAATTAAATTAAAAGCATGAGTTCCATTCAACTGATGTCAGGTTTCATTGTAAAATACATCCCTACCCCCTTACCAAATTGTAGCTCATAACTGATACAATGATACTGACATAAGGAAAATCTAGACATCCCTTGTTCAATTTAAGTAAAATATTCTGTAACCATGGAAACGTGATTTTAGCTGTGTCTTTAAAACCCGTAATTTTTAAAAGTTACTCCAAAAATTCGCTTGAAGATGAAATGGAACTAATGTTTTTAATTGAATTGCAAAATTAAATTCAGGGTTTTAGCTTCTATTTTTGAAACATGGTTGAACTGTGTAGCGAAAAAAACCATATTTTAAATCAATTAATTTATAATATATATATATATATATATATATATATATATATATATATATATATATATATATTTTTAGATATGACTAAAATATATCTTTAACAGAACAATATGAATAAAGACAAAAAGAAAACTCATCTTAGCCGATACGTTATGTAAGGATTTTATTTTACAAAAGGTACTTTTATATAAAAATAAAAATACTAGATTTTTAAAATTTAAATTTAAGAACACTTATAAATATAAATCAGGCTAACTGAAAAGTTCAGGTAAATTATGGAGGTTGCTAATAGACGTAATTTACATCAGCGCTCCGGATTTTTTTTTCAGATATCACCTTTCCTGAAAGAATTAAAACCTTTCCCAAGCCAACAGACATGGCTATAAAAATGTTAATGATTTAAAGAAAACGGTTAAATTCGTAAATTAAAATATATAATACATAAATTACAGTAAAATTATATAAATATTAATTACATTATTTACAAAGACAAACGCAGCATTGACTGACTTTTGTTCATTATACAAGAAATTATGTCACTTAGCATCCTCTCCATAATCTAACTAGACTTTTCAGTTCACCTGAAGTATATTTATGAGCGCTCTTAAATTTAATTAAAAAAAAGAAGAAAAAAAAAAAAAACTGACGACATTTTTGCTTTTGTTTATAAATACTTTATGCCAATTAAAATCCTTACATTTGGGTGGATATAATACGTCAGCGGACGAAACGTGTCGACATAAGGTAAGTTTTCATTTTGACTATATATATATATATATATATATGTGTGTGTGTGTGTGTGTATATATATGTGTGTGTGAGTGTGTTTTTTTGTATATATATATATATATATATATATATATATATATATATTTATATAATAATGGGCTCTCCCGTCGGTTTCGACGTATGATGATCTGACAGCTTAGTTGATTCAGTTATGAAATTTTGTGCGATAATTTTAAGTGGCATTTAAGACCCGCTAGTGATTTACAAAGGAGGCCACATATGGAGCAAGTGTGCGGATTGTGAGATGAGATAACTGTTAGATTGACTGACCTTTTAGATCTTGCTCTCGCTTCTTGAAGATGATTCAGACAAGCAGATTGAAAATTGCTGAGTCCACAAAAAAACACGTTGATCTCCATTCTATCCGCTCCCACGCTAAGCACTCAAGGGTGTTATGTGGTATATTGACTGCTGACAAGTATACACACACACACACACACACACACACACACACACACACACACACACACACACATATATATATATATATATATATATATATAGCTATGAACACACAGTGTGACTATTAAATAACGATATAGAGGTTATGTGACGTTAACTACATCGCGCATGCGCAAACAACGAGGTATGTATCAATCAATGTGCGAACATCAAGAGTCCCTGAATTTGCCATGCGCACGCGCGTTGAGTTCGCTGGTGCACGGTGTTTGAAGTCAACATGGTTTCCTGCGGTGTTGCAAATCTCTTCGGCCATTGGTGAACACGTGCGCGGCGCACGTATACTTGCGCGTGAAAATTCAATTTGTCTACGAAGAAGTGTTGCAGCCCCTTTTATCTCCAATTTCGGCAAACATTTCAAACAGATGCTATGATTTACTGTTGAAATTATCAGTTTTCGGAGACGACAGGAAAACATGTCGACTTCGAACGCTGTGCGGGTTCCTAGTCCGCTTTAAACTTGATTTTGCGTCACATTCCGCTTGAGTGGGCGATAAATATCTGCTGTAAGCGGTACCCAACAGCAAACTTAAGCTGAAACGTTCAAGGGATGCTTGTTTGTACTTATTCATTAGTCAATGTATACCACGTGATTTGCGCATGCGCACTGTGGTTCGTTTTAAATGAGTTTATTTTATTATATATATATATATATATATATATATATATATATATATATATATATATATATATATGTATAAGACGTTCTGATATATATGTTTGTGCGTAGTGAAAACGTTATTCAAATCAAGTTTCAACATCTGGGAAATGGTATGGTAGAATGTTCTAGACTTTTGTACAACATGGAGGCAAAATAATAATTTAAAATTTTAAATAATTTTAAACAAAAAAAAAAAAAGAAATCGAAAGAAAGAAACTGACAATAATAAAACAAAGATAAAAAAAAAACAAGAAATAACTAATATTTAAAACGGAACAAATTATGGCAAAACATTTTTATTGGCAGAAGCGGCAATCAAATCAAAACTGGTAAAAAATAAATCAAATTCCATCTTGCTCTTTTCCTGACGACACACGCACGTGACTTGAATTTCTATTTTTTTTTCAAATGTCTGAAAGTTAAGTACACAGACTAACATGTCGCCACAACACTTGCTTTCTTTTGCATGAATGTAGACAATGCATCAATAATTTCAACTTCGTAGCTTGATGGCCATTTCATGTTTTTCTCGCATGTTCATATAAATTATGACATAACCAACATGGCGAATTCTTTCATGCTGTCTGTGTATTCTTCACATCTTTCTTAGACGTCATAAAAACATGTGCACATGAATGATGACATCATAAAATAGGAGAGCTAATATAACAATTGTTCTTTTGTCTTCCTCCGTTTTAATTCGTTTGCGAAATATGTTTATATAAACACGAATAGAATAACAAAAATAAATGAATAACACAACACGTGGATGCGTGACAGAAAAAAAACAAAAACAAAAACAAAAACATTGCTTCCTTTTTTTTCTGTTCGTAATTAAGATTTTACAAGTTTTTTTCTTTTTTTTTTCTTGATTAACAATAAAAATATCGACTTTGATTATTGAACTAAAGCTTACGAAATGTACAGATTCAATTCTGAATTCAAGATTTACAAATGGCGGTGTTGAAGCTTCTTAAAAAAAATCAACTGCAGCATAGCATCAAGAAAACAAAGAAGCAAGCAGCGATGTAAGAAACGGAAAGATATGCTAGGATGGAACGCAGGCAAAGATATCTAAACGCCGAAATCACACACACACACACACACACACACACACACACATACACATATACACATATTTATATTGTTACTTACAAATTAATTAGGTAATTCAGTCACACGATGGGGTGACAATAAAGACATCGACAGAGCCTTCGTATTATTTTCTTATATAAGTAGGCGTCTCTTTCGTTCGGCTACGCCTAGTTTTATGCGCGCCGTAGCAAGCTATCATCAGGCGGCCGGAATGTTTGTTGGTGTGCTGTCTGTATACAGTGGGCATGAAATTAATAGTCGTGGTCAGCCAGAATCTATCTATCTATCTATCTATCTATCTATCTATCTATCTATCTATCTATCTATCTATCTCAGTCTGGTCATATTCTATCTATCTATCTATCTATCTATCTATCTATCTATCTATCTATCTATCTATCTATCTATCTATCTATCTCAGTCTGGTCATATTCTATCTATCTATCTATCTATCTATCTATCTATCTATCTATCTATCTATCTATCTATCTCAGTCTGGTCATATTCTATCTATCTATCTATCTATCTATCTATCTATCTATCTCAGTCTGGTCATATTCTATCTATCTATCTATCTATCTATCTATCTATCTATCTCAGTCTGGTCATATTCTATCTATCTCATTCTATCTATTCTATCTATCTATCTATCTATCTATATATCTATCTCAAACGGTCTCAAAACAGTCTTTATATATATGGTCAAACAGCCTCTTTACGTTGTCTTTTAAGATAGAGGCTGGATAGATTCATGCTACACAGTTTTATTGGTTCCTAGGAAGGGGATGTGTCTGTGTTAACTATATGTTTTCCTTTAGTTCTTCAGGAGTGTGTATGATGTGTGTAAGTGTATATATTGGTATGGGCGTAGTTATAAGTTTGAGGCCTCAACACCTCCGCAAGCATGTCTGTCTTGTGTGGGTGAGAAATGTGGGTAGGGCTTGATTTATGGGTTTATATATTAATTCTATCTATGTTGGTTAGTTTGTGATTAAGCCTGTTTGGATGGGAAAAACAAGATAATTTTTTTATTTTCAATGTTTTTTGCGCGCTTCAAAACACTCGTTTTGAAGCGCAAAAAACATTTGTTTTCATCGTCTTCTAAAATTTTTCTAATGTTATCTTTTCTGTCTATTTCTATTTTTTCAATTATAGTGAATTTGGCATGGCTTTTAAAATCATGTTTATCTAGGCGGAAATGTTGTTCTACAGGTAATAATCTTTCTTGGGGAGCCGACTAAATTCGATTACGATAATTATTAATTCTGTAATTCAGATTTTCGCACATATTGTTTCTAGAATAGTGTGTATTCTAGGAGGTAAATTATGTTATGACCACTACAGTTAGTGTTGTGGTAGATTTTGAAAGTAGATTTAGTGACTGAGCTAGTGAACTAATTGCTGTGTCTAATGTGGTTATAGCATAAACTCTTTTTGTTGTGACATGGTCGGAAAAATCTTATCCTCTGAAATTTGGTTACTGCCTATAATTTCCTTAAGATTCTTAGGTATACGATATGCTAGGAGGCCGGGTTCCTCATTAAAATTTTTAGGTCTGGTTTGAGATTAATATTTCCCAGAGACATTTGATTATCTAGGATAGTGGGGGAAGAGTGGGGTTGAAAGTGATTACTAGAGGGATGCGTCTGGATTTATTCTTGACCTTGTACATTAGGGTGACATCTCTAGGTGTGGAAATTGCTTTATTTATTAGTTCCCTGATTAGGTGTTGTCTATAGCCACGTATTATGAATTGGTGTTTAGGGTGGGAAGACGTAAAATCTAGATAGTTGTGGGTATCGGTGATTTTAGTGTCTAGTGTCATTTGTAGTTTTCTGTTTTCATCTATATAAATGCGGGTATCTAAAGATGTTAACGATCTTGTGAAAAATTCGTAGTCGAACTTAATTGAGTCGTGTACCCTGTTTAGCGTCATGAGAAATTGAGTGAGTCTAGCCGTGTATACAAAGAAGATATCGATATATCTTGCAAAGAATACGCATTCGCTACTGTTGTGGTAGGATCCACCTAATTTGCATAGTGGAGTACCGACCATATAAATATGGTTGGTACCGGGAAGAGAGGGAGGAATCAAGAGATTCAACCAGAGACTCTGCCCGACTGCGACTCAGTCAACACATTCTCCAGGAACGGTCTTACCAGGAATATACAAAAGACTATATGTAAATATTGTGTACACTTTCTTGTTTCAATACATTTTGTTCTAAGTACATTTTGTGTTGCATCATTATTCCATGCATTAGTCAAGTTTCAACAGCTACCGATGAAGGGATAGATATGGGTCTCTTAAAATTTTCCCATGAAGATTATAGAATATGATGGAGCTGCAGGTAGTGTGCTCCATTGAAGTTGAAAGTATTTAATGTAAAAATATGCTCCATGAATTTTATAATAACTTCTGTGGGGGGGTCTTGTTTTCTTCTTTTAGTAAGTGCTTCCATAAGGGAGGTTACTCCTTCAATGTGTTTAATGTTTACATAGAGTGATCTTACGTTCATAGTCACTAGAATAGCATTTTCTGGAACTGTTTGTGATTAATTAATTTTAGTAGGTCTGCTGTGTTTCTGATGTAGGATTTTACTTCCTTAGCTAGGGGTTGTATGTAATGGTCTACGTATTTGGAAATTTTGGTCATGTGGTTGTTGAATAATGAAATGACCGGCCTTCCTGGGTTTTGTTTTGTGTATTTTGAGAGGGAGATAAAAAGGGCAGGTGTGATGTATGTGAGTATAAGTGTTGTGCATGTTTCCTTGTCAATTTGTTGTGAAGCATCAGGTTTAGTGAGCTAGTTAATTCTTTTTGGTATTCGGGAAGCAGGTCCGTGGGTAGGCTTTTTTGTTGGCTAGCTGATTGTTGGCCTCTTTTAATGTATTAAATCACCCCTTTGTATATATATATATATATATATATATATATATATATATATATATATATAATTATTTATTTAAAAATATGATTCCAAATCCTTTACATAAGAGGTCTCATGTTTTAAAACTAGAGCCGAAAATTTTCAATATAATCCTTTAAATTAAATTGAAAGTAAAAATGGGCTGTTCCATCCTCAAGCGAAATTTTTGTTGGAATAACGTATATC
>CAHIKZ030002778.1:75000-82500 GCA_903632075.3 Acanthosepion pharaonis | reverse complement strand
TTATTACGCCATTATTTTTGCACCAACCTAAAACTTGATAAAAAAGTACTTCACATATTAAAAAAAATGAGGCGAAAATGTCTTACAACAAAAATCCTATCCAACAAAGTTTTCTATAGCGAAAAATTCTGAGGCGAGTTTTCCTACGGCAAAAATGTTTACGGCGAATGTTCCTTGGGCCAATTATTTCCTTCTGTTTCTGTCTATTGATACCAGTCTATTGATATCGATCATATACAAGTCAATTGATCAGGGAATTTGAACTAAACTCGGGAGTAGATTGTTCTCGTTCCACACTTCCTGTCTAGGCATATCTCGTCTAGTTCCTATTTTTATTTGCTACTCTTCAATTATTGCTCCCCCGTTTGCACTGAATGCAAATGCACACTGTCCGACCCATTCATGTATGTATGTGAATCTTGATTCCCATATGAATTATACACACGAACGCTAATTGACAAGAATCAAGCACGTTAAATACAAGGTTTTTTCTCTCTGTCTGATAATAAGGAACTTAGCATATTAAAAAAATACGGCGAAAATGTCTTACGGCAAAAATCCTATACAGCGGTCTTTCCTACGGCGAAAATTCCCGAGAAGAGTTTTCCTATGGCAAGAATGTTTACGACGAGTGTTCCTAGGACCCTTCTCATATATTCAGTCAGCTAAGTGACGCACACTTGGGCGATCATGTCTCTTTTGATTTATGACTGACGAGGCAGAAGATATTCCCGCAGTAGGTTGGCGTTTCTTTCTCCGGGAGACAGGTTGCCATCGTAGTGGACAAAATTATATTCTTAATGGCTACTGTTCCCTTTTGACTCTGACATGATATCACTTTTATTTTTGTTGTTTACTTTTGTGAATTGCTTCCTGAAACTTGTTTTTACATTTGAGTAAGTAAAATATATTTTGTGAACCTATATAGTATGGTGATTTACTATACGAAGCTTAGATGTGGCTTGAATTATGAAGCACCCATTGAGAAATGTACGTACTACACAGTCACAATTCTTCTAACGCGACAAACTTGTTAGCTGTTGTGGTACGATCCACCTAATTTACATAGTGGAGTACCGACCATATAAATATGGGTTGGTACCGGGAAGACGGTGGGGAGTAACAAGAGATCCAATCCAGAGACTCTGCCCGACTGCGATTAAGTCAACCCATTCTACAGGAACAGTCTTCCCAAGAATATACCAAAACTAACTGTAAATATTGTGTACCTTTTCCTTGTTTCAATACATTTTGTTTACGTACATTTTGTGTTGTATTATTATTATTCCATGCTTATCCAAGCTTCAACATTAACCATTACACCAACTCGAAGTACACAAATTGACGAAGCTAATATACACCATTAGCATCGTTTTTGGTTTTTATTAATATTACCATTTGAGATATTTTTGCATCATGGTATCTTTTGACATTGTGGAATAGTCAAAGCTGAATACGCAACATTATCACAAGAAGCAGATGTGTGTCGTGTGTCACTGAACGTGTTGTCTTGTGACGGTAACGTCGATACATCGGCCTCAGATCCTCAAAGCAGAACTGTTTATATTCTTACGAGCATTACGCGCCGTGGAATGAAAAACTAGAATTTTTAGAATTTCTGAGATGAGGAATTATTATTTACATTATTTATCTGCAGACTAATATCCTCATCTTTGTTGATACAACGTTTCGGCCATTTTAACATCCGGCCTTAATCAGGCGTTTCTTGCTCCGGGAAGCCATCATGTAATATCAAAATGGAAACCTATAAAATCAGCAAAACATCAGGCTGACGAAATAACCACCATACTTTAGGATTTAAATGTTATTCATCGGTCTAATTAGTTAGAAGGATTTTACAAGTATACGAACTAATATCTGAAATGAGAGTTTCTCATAGAAATCGTCTTCTCTGTCTTACATATTGTAGATTCAACAAGTGCAAGACTGACTTATCAGGATTTATTCAAGCAGATAATTTTGTTCGACATGATCGACTATGCGAATGAAATTAAAATCAGATGATGGTTTTTAAGGGATCTCGTGAGCCAATTATTTTTATCGATCAGGTCAATCTTGTATGACAATTATTTTATTGAATAAGATTTAACTGCTAGATAAATATTTAGAGGGACTTCAAATCCGATTTTAGGATATCGATAAAAAAAAGGAAAGAATAAAACGAAATAAAAGAGTATAAATAGAATTGATGAATCGGTCGATCGGATTTTGAAGAAAAAAAAAACGTTGACACATGAAGCAATTTTCTAAGATCCATAGAATTACATTTGTTAGTTTTTTTTTTAAAAATTTATTTTCTGTGGGAAACAAACGAACTGCTGTACGTTAAACATGCCAAAAAAGCATTTGGAAATACAGGAAACCACAGACAAGTTGGATTGTAAATCCGTTTCTAACAGAAAAGCCAAAGCTCTGGATCTATCTCTCTGAATCTGACTCTCTCTCTCTCTCTATCTGAATTTGATTCTCTCTCTCTCTATCTATCTGAATAGGATTCTCTCCCTCTCTATCTATCTATCTATCTATCTATCTATCTATCTATCTATCTATCTATCTATCTATCTATCTGAATCTGATTCTCTCTTTCTCACGCTCTCTTTATATATATATATAAATTCCATAAATCTGGTTTCTTCTTTCGCTCTTCTTTATATATATATATATAATTATATATATATATATATATATATATAAGAGAGCGAGAAAAAGAGAAGAAAGAATATATATATAATTATATATATATATATATATATATATATATATATATAAAAGAGAAAGAGAGAGAGAGAGAATCAGATTCATATATATATATATATATATATATATATATATATATATATATATATATATATATATGAATCTGATTCTCTCTCTCTATCTGAACAGGATTCTCTCCTCACTCTATCTATCTATCTATCTATCTATCTATCTATCTATCTATCTATCTATCTATCTATCTATGATGCGTCTGGAGTTATTATGCAAATCAAATAAGCCTTAATAACTGAAAAAGTTCTGAACGAATATTTGTTATACTTAAACACCTCTATATCCACCCTTAATAAAATATTTAAATAAATTTTCTGACATTTTTAATGCTTAGTTTTTGAGATGTTTGGAATTTACAAAAATGGACTGACTGAAGTTAATATTCAGATGAAACTAATATTAGCTTAAGACCTCTGAAATCTAATAAAAAACTATTTTTTGTTTTTTTTCTTTTTGTCCATAATATATGTTGAAACACGGGTAAAGGGAAGGATCTAACAACTGCTGAAAAACAGAAAATATCAAAGTTTTTGAGTGAAGGAATGTCCACATTGGAGATATCAAAGGAACTTTGCAGAGATCATTGAATGGTAAAGAAAGCTGTTGAAAATATAAGTAAGGTGAGAACTTAAAGCAAAGGAAAAAAACTTTAAGAACTTGTTTCCTCGAGATGGCCCTAAACTAAAGCGAGTCATACCGAATTAATCGCTTCTTCCCAGCGCTCAGATCTTTGAAAAAGTTGGAATTGTAAGACAAAAGAAGGACAAAAGGTGTAGAATACTTTGTGAATTGGAATCGGTAAAAATATTTTCGAGAGACAACTCCCTCTCACTGAAGCAAATATTTTAAAGTGTCAAAATTGGGCCAAGAAATACATGAAAACTAACTTTTCTAAAGTAATTTTCACGGACAAATCTCAAGGGACATTTGAAAGACCTGATGGATGGGCGAAAGGATGGATTTATTCCAATTCACATGTGCCTGTGACTAAAAGAAGGCAACAAGAAGGCGGTGGGGTTATAATATCAGCTGGAATTGTCAACCAAACCATTATTGGAACATTCAAAATCAATGAAGGAGTTAAACTATTGCGATTTTCTTTGCATGGCACAAGTCACAGTCTCGCAGTTTCAAAGTGAAATGTGTACTTATGCACGACAATGTTCCTACTCATATATCTAAGCTTAACCGTAAATTCTTTAAGCATCAAAAGATTTACAGGAGAGAAGATAATGGAATAGCCACCATCAAGTCCTGATCTGAATCCGATCGAAAATCTATGGCTAATTGTGAAGATAATATTATATCAACGTGTCAAACAATATAGCAGAAAAGCAGAGTTATAGGAAGCAATTAAAACTAGCATGTCGTAAATTGAACCCATCAATGGATGATAGATTACTCGTCGTTATTGAGAAAAAGGGTCACTGATATTAAAATGCAAGGGATTCAAAGATTTATCATATCTGTTTGTTATTTGTTGCATTATAGATGTTGATCAATTTTTGATGATTTTATCAGCTTTTTATTGAAGTAAAATGTGATTATTTGGTTTTGCCTAATAACTTCAGACGGCAGTGGGTTTTTAGAATTCACAAAGAACTTCAAAAACACATATTGATACGACCTAAATATTTAACTCAGGCTTTGTTTTCACATATAAATTGATTGTTTAAAATTTGACATGTCTTTTTCAAATCAAGTGTGATTTATTGAAGTTTATAGGATTTGCTTAATAACTTCAGACGAGATCTATCTATCTATCTATCTATCTATCTATCTATCTCTGTTCATATCTATCTATTTCAGTTTGTTCAAATCTACCTATCTATCTATATTTATTCATATCGATCTATTTCAGTTTGTTGAAATCTATCTATCTCTCTATCTATCTATCTATCTATCTATGTCTGTTCATATCTATTTCAGTTTGTTGAAATTTATCTATCTACTTCAGTATTTTTATTCTATCTATCTATCTATCTATCTATCTATCTATCTATCTACGCTGAAGCAATCATTGGACAATGGTATTTCTTACATATCACTAATAATTTATCCATGTTCCTCTCTGGAAACTCGGATATGTCCATGTCATGTAATGGTGCAAACACTGGATGGCAAATTGCCACCAGAAATATCACCGAAACCATCTCGTCTACAGCTTTTGTTTGAAAATGAAGGTTGTTAAAGTCTAGTGCATCCACTTAGTGTTGTGTTCCTTCGGGATGTGGGTGATTATCACTCTCCACATCTTCCTTTTCTTCGTAAAACTAGATAATGTTTGTCTCCTTAATATTCCTTCAACTCTTTGTTCTACCATCCATTTAAACAAGTTCTCTCTTTCCCTTTCTCCCTTTCGCCTTCAATCTGTCCTGTGAGTGTCCAATTCGCCAAGCCATCTTTCCTCATTATGCACCCTAGAAATGTCAATTGTCTCTTCCCGATTTTAAGCATATTTGTTTCTATTCACCCTAAAACTCTTTAGTTGCTCACATGCTGCGTTCATGGTATTCTCAGCATCCTTCTGTAGATCTACATTTCTGTTGCCCTCATGTGGAAATCGCCCAGAATTCACTACTGTATAGGGTGAACGATATTACGTAACTGTTTAGCACTTATTTACGCTATTTACTTTGTTTGGACTGTTGTCCTCATCTTGCCATATTCATGACGTTTCCTTAAGGACACATGGCCCAGTGGACAAAAGCGTTGGTTGAATTAATCGAGTGACTTGACCCAAAGAGTTGTAAGTTCAATACCTGGCTACAGTTGTGATGAATAAAAAAAAACAAACTTGGAGAGTAGAGTTTAAAGAAGTCAACTGATACTGAGACACCCGGAAGAGGCATGGGACGTAGAATTAGAAACAAAAGGCCCGTAAAGATAGTGTTAATTTGTCTTTAAAAGTATTCTGACAAAACGATTAATTGAAATTCATATATACATGTATTGATAAACCTTATTTCGTGTGTCCAATTCTTTATACATAAAAGTAACTCCGGAAAACATACCTGTAGGTTATATAAAACTATGATTTCAGGCATAATATCCATTGTTTATATCTAAAGCGTTTGCTTGTTGATAAAGATTTCAGTTCGAAATTCCAATCACCTGAAGAAGGCCGGAGCTTACAGCAGAGGAAACGTCGTGAATATGTCAACAAAGATGAGGACATCAGTCCGAACAATGTAAATAATGTAAATAATTACAATACCTCATCTCAGAAATATAGACAAATGTTTTGCAATCTTTTTTTTTCTAACAAAATTTTCCTGTTTCTTCATACTTTGCTTATCTTTTGGATAGCATCTTCCGCTCTTATAACCATATCCACTATTTTTTTTATGATTGGTGATTAGACTTTTCTTACTACCTTCCTTTATCAACTTGCCTAGGAGTTACTACAGTTCGTTTTCGATGTCCGGTACCAGCACTGTGTCCTCCTCGTGTATTATTTTGTTGTGTTCCCTATTAATAAATCCCGATAGGATTTCTAGTTCTCTTCTGTTCTTCTCGTTGTAGACGTAAATAAATCATCTGAGAAAACGCATCATATTAGTGAATTCTTCTATATGTTATGTGCCTTCAGGATATCGGCTCTGAACAGTCTTCTATCCGTCTTAGCTCTTAAATTTTGTGTTTTTGCTGTCCATCCTAATCCCTGTTTTGTCAACCATTTAAGCATGGTCATCAGGCAGGGGTAATGCGCTGTTTTCTTCTGTTCCTCTTGCCTTCAATATGTCATATATAAGTACAATGTTAGAATAGAGACGGAATTAACTCTCATTGATAACCAAGAATAAAAAGAAAAAGACAAAAGCCCCGTAAAGATAGTGTTAATTTGTTATTAAAAGTATTCTGACAAAACGATTAATTGAAATTCATATATACATGTATTGATAAACCTTAGTTCATGTGTCCAATTCTTTATACATAAAAGTAACTCCGGAAAACATACCTGTAGGTTATATAAAACTATGATTTCAGGTATAATATCCATTGTTTATATCTAAAGCGTTTGCTTGTTGATAAAGACCTGTCGTTGAAATCTAGATTTTTGGGACACATCCCCTCTGCAGTCCGTTTTAGATTTTTACTCGATTTAATTAGAAGAAGAATTAAACGTACGGAATTCGTCGGGAGGAAGAGTGTGTTGAGCCAGTCTTTCAACTGAGGAAAGCCTACTTGCCTTGAAAACCAGCATTCGATTGCCTGGATTCTACCTGCGCTTGAACACACAACAGTAAGCTCGATACAGCTATTTATTTTCGTACATCTCAAATAAGTACTTATCTTTATAAATTTTGAAAGCAACTAAAGCCGTAAATGAAAACTGTTTTCTAAATTTTTTTTTCCAAACTTTAAAGACATTTTTATGCTGTTTAATTTGAAAATGTTTGTCTAGTAAAAAAATAACATTATTGGGTCAAATATTTTAAGCAAACGTTTTCGGGTGTAATTAATGTACGTGTTACTTTTGTTGTAGCTACTGTAGTCTAGTTTAGACACAAGCCCAGGTAGACTGTGTTGCGTCGAAATTGTGAATGACGAGAAATGGTTTGTCTTTGAAAATGAGCAAGTTGTTCTTTCTTTTATCCAGATTTGAACACTCACTCCATTGTCTCCGATAGGAAAAGCACGTCTATTTTAGACACCGAGTACTTAGAACTTTACACACACACACACACACACACACACACACACACA
>CAHIKZ030002778.1:62500-70000 GCA_903632075.3 Acanthosepion pharaonis | reverse complement strand
AGTCCATTCGAACATCACTGGGTACTCCATTTTTCGGCCTTGTGCCACATCTAAGCTACGCTTAGTAAATCGCTATTTAGTCGACGCTTCATTGGGGCGTAATGATTTTCAAACACATAAAGCGTCATCGTCGCACTAATGCAAATGTAAAGTCATGATCCTATTTTCCCTTGTGTTTTGCCTTCACGTCAGATATCATGATATATATATATATATATATATATATATATATATATATATGACTATACTCGTTTCGAAAAACCCTCGAATTTTTTATTTGCCAATAATCAAATCAATCTCGAGGGAAAAAAAGGTTTTAAAAAAAGAAAGAGCTACAAACATGAAAGTCTGTCGAAAAAATCGCACAGATGCAAGTTTGAAGCCCCCACCCCCAAAAAACCGATACGAGTAACAACTAACTAACAAAAGAGCTCAATACAACCGTAGAGCAGACCTAGATAAACCTAGTGAGCCAGACAAACCTACCCATGTTTCACCTAAGCGAAACTTCAAATTCAATCATATAATTAAATTAAAGGCCCTAGTTCTGTTTCATTTTCAAGCGAATAGGGCCTTTGATTTATTTATATAATTTAATTTGAAGTTTTTAGTTTCTGGTTTTGAAACATGGTAATTCCTGTGTAGCGATGGAACCATATTTTTAAATCAGTTAATTTATAATATTTATGCTCTGTAAATTTGCATTGAGCACTGTTTCGGAAAAATAAAAATATTAATAAGGACACCGGATTATATATCTTACTGTTTTTTCTTTTATTATAGACACACACACACACACACACACACACACACACACATATATATATATATATATATATATAGAGAGAGAGAGAGAGAGAGAAAGATAGATAGATAATAGATATATATGTTTACTGAGTATATATATATATATATATATATATATATATATATATATATATATATATATATATATATATATCAAACATATATTGTTAAATATAACAGACAATGAATGTCTATTATGTTTGATCATGAGCAGTTCTAAATTTCGCTTGGTTACTTTTACTTTCGTGTAAAAATAAATACAAAAATTGTCCAACACATGGATATTTTTTCCTCGCTGTTCCTCGATCTAAACTTTCGGCTCACGTCAGAGTGGTTATAAGGACATTTAAACAAAGATATTCACTTTCAAAAATGATATTCTGTTATGTTGACATAGAAGATTGCTATGCGACGATAACGGTCGCGGAATAGCAGACGCAGGTCGTAAATTCATGCTGCAGTTCTGTGACGTCGTACCACGTGGGAGACCGAGATATTAATAACAAAAAACATGTCTAGAAGCAATATAATGTATTGTGACTACTCTGAAATGCAATATATATATGTATATATATATATATATATATATATATATATATATATATTAAACTAAATTTTAATTATTTAAAAAAATCATCTTCTTAAAAAAGATTAAAAAGTTTTAAATTCTTGACGTAATTTGCTTTTAAAAGTTATAGTTTCAAATCCAAGTTTTCGATCTTACAAAAAGTTACACGTTTCTTTAATTTCTTATTTGACTTACAATAGATTCCAATGTAATGGATATTTAATTAATTTTAATCGCCAGATACGGTATTTTTCTGACGTTAATTTTATAGAAGATTAGGTAACAATATTCCAAAATGTCGAAAGAGTCTTTCCTCTCAGCGTTAAAAGTTTGCTAATCTCCTTGCACGGAGTTCCTTTTATCTTCTGCTTTTAAATACAAAACCATTCAGCATGGAAAAGACATGAACTCAGATACACACAAAAAGAAACACTAATATTACTGCATTAATCAAACCCAAGAAAAATAAATTCAACCACAGTTGAGCATTAGGTATATAAAAAAAATTGAGTGTTAACCAGCTTTTAATGAGAACGTCTGTGTTTAGATGTGTCCATTGTTTTTTTTGTTTTGTTTTGTTTTACAGGTTATTAATTTAGGCTCAGTCAATACAGTTTAAAATAAGATATCTCAAATACAGCCATCAGGGAAACTGTCTACCAAGCTCTTCAAAATAACGGGGAAGCTCGTGCCGTGGCCCTAGACATCTTCAAAGCGTTTGATGGGGTTTGGCATTTCAAGGCATTCATCGCAAGCTCTAAGGTTATGGCATTACGGGTCGATTGTTTGACCGAATACAATCATTCCTGTCAAACCGTGAATTGAAGGTCGTTCTCAACGGATTCTCCTCCAGTTCCTATCCCACGAACGAGGCCTACTCTATTCCTTATCTCCATAAATGACCTTGCTGACGCCATAGATTCCCAAGTTGGCATCTACACGGATGACACTACAATTTACTCCTGCCTCAAAAACAAATCTAGTGTCGCTGACAAAACTGACCTGGCCGTGCGTCTCGAAAAGGTCCTTCAATCGGTTGTGAACTAGGGCAGGAATTTGGTTGGTTAACTTTAACGCCTCAAAAACAAAACTGCTCTCTATTAACCACCACAGAGATCCTTCCCTGCCCTCCATTAGAATGTCTGACGCTCAACTTCTCGAGAGCACTTCTCTGCGGCTGCTCGGTCTCACGTTGACTGCTGACCTGAGATGGAACAAATACATCAAGACAACTGCTTCGTCCACCGCAAGGAAAGTTGGCTCCCTGTGCCGCGCCAGGAAATTTACAAATCAACCATTCGCCCTTGCACAGAGTATTGCTGCCATATATGGTCTGGACCCCCTTCTGTTTGCCTCGGGGTTCTTGATAAGATCCAGAGGCGGATATGCAATATAATTGGCCCTGCTCTGGCATCTCGTCTACAGTCGCTCTCTCACAGACGCGCCGTCGCCGCTCTCTGTCTTTTTTACAAATACTTTCATAGTAATTGCTCACCCTTTCACTGTCGAAACTACTAAATGTAGCCGTCTCTTCTACTTCAATAGCTTCATATCTCGCACCTCTCCCCTGTGGAACTCCCTTCCCTATTCCTGTTTTCCTGAGAGATATAATCTCCAAATATTCAAATGTAATGTTAATCGACATCTCCAGTTGCCTTGATATATCCACTATCCTTCTCCTCATCCTTTTCTCTATCATTCCTATCTGATCTTGCTCCAAATCTTTGGTAACCCATTGCGTCCTAGTGGCTTCCCGCCTTGTTTGGGGTGAAACGCTTAAAAAAAAAAAAAATAAATAAAAGAGGTAGGTCATGGATTTAAATGTTCCCCAGTTCCTTCGATACGAACAATTGTCAGTGTAAGAAGATGAATTTTAAACATTTCCTTATTTATTCACATCATCATAGAAAGAATATGAACAAAGGACGACTGACATCCTGATAAAATATTACCGACCAAAAACAATCCTCTTTTTGCATCTTTATCTTCCTTTTTTTATATATATTTTCTAAACTCTCCATATCTGTCTGCCCCCCCCCCCATGAACATGGATATAGGTCTTTAATATTTAAATAAATATGTCATTAAGCAGGTTAGTGCCACAGTTTTCATCAAACTAAAAATTGCTGTTGTGGTTTCTGCAGCACGTATGATTTACGGGGAGTGGGAGACTTATTCTTCTCCTAAACTGGTCAGCAAGCTAGGTTAACCCGCAGCTTTACAGCATATCTGGGGATAGTGGAGGAAACGTATTAGTCCCTTTGCCGAAATGTCCAGAGGTAGTTTCCCCCAATACTGCAAATTGCCACAAAACCAAAACATCAACCTGAAAACTCGAATCATGCTTATAGTCTCATCAGATCGAGGACTTCATACGGATGTCATGCTCGTTCAGAAATATTTAACCTCTTCCTAAGATCGATGGCGAAAAAAAAAAGGCTTTGAGCGAGTAAAGTCTGAAAGTTCTTGGCAGAGGTCATCTTTCTTTGAACGTTGTAGACTGGCGCTACACAATCATAAACAAAGGACAACTAACAGCAGCAGAAACTAAAATGGATAGCACATGAAACTCGAAGAGAAAATAATGATACAATTAAGATGTTGACATTTCACACCATTTCAAATAAAATTTTAGGAAGGAAACCCTCCATCACTACTGGAAAGAGCGATAACAGCTACTGGATTTGAGAAAACTCTTTTCCTAAAAAAAATGCTTTAAAAGAAAGATTTTCGAAACTTCAACCAAAAGCAGTAATGGCTGCTCGGTCAATGAATGCCAAATATTTCCTTATAGGGAAACGGCTAATATTACAATTTTATCATTACCATTTGTAGAAAAGTAAAAATGGAGAACGAAATTTCAAGTAGGTATAACAATTATACGTCCTGCGCCGATAACCGCTGCGTTACGCACAACTCCCCTAAAGAGGAGTTTAATGTCACTAACAAGGAGGGGAAAGATGAAAGATTTGTTTAATATCTGTGATCATATTTCTGTTACAAAAGCGTAATGTGTTTTTCTTTATGTTGTGGTGATCTCTCTCTAATGAGTCTATTGTGGACTCTTCCACTTACTATAAAGTTAGTAGGAAAGTAAGCCAATAGGGAGCAGTACTATAGCCTGTTCGTTACTATCGAACTCTCTGCCTTCGGGAAGAGAGGAACCCGGGCGAGGCTTTCCCGAAGGGCAGAGTTTCGTCCGGGGAGGTAGACAGACCCTGAACCCGTTTATGCGGGTTCTACGGGAATATTTTTGGTAAACCTGGCCTTGTGCCACATACATCCCTTGTGGGGAGTGGGGGCGGGCTGTTAAATATTAACAGTGATATAGACATAATATGTTTTACTGAGGCTGTTCGCAGCTCCTATCGAAATCTCTGCTTTTGGCCGAGAGGAATCTGGGTGAGGCAGAGTTTCGTCCGGAGAGGTAGACAGAACCGAACCCGTTTATGTGGGTTCTACGGGGATTGTTTTGGCTGAGCCTACCGGCTCGGATGACCCACGCTACATATATCCCTCGTGGGGGGTCTGTTAAATATTAACAGTGATATAAATTGAACGTTGGTCAACCGACACACATTCCCAAGTCGTGTCATAATCTTTTGTCGTATTTACTGTTCAATACACGATTTATTTGCAATCTCTCGTTTTTTTTATTTTTTATTTCTTAACCATTTACTTGGTTATTACACTTTATGTGTTCCTAGTGGACTTATTTCTATAGAAAAGCAACCGTGGTTCACCTGCTTTTCTCGCAATCGATTGACAGTGCAACACTTGTCAGATAACCTCGGAATGTATTCGCTTTTGATCGAAAATACGTGTATGCCTCTCCCAATAAACCTATTTACTTAATAATCTGTATTAACTTAACGTATCCAGCATATCCTGAATTTTTATCTGATCTCTCCTGTGCTCTAGCTCTAACAGCTCAGCTGGGGATAAAACTAGCTGGTCACATTGAATATCTCGAAAACCAATCTTTCGCCAGTCCGATTAACGGGCGTTTTCTTAGTGAGGCCTCGTGACTTGAACGCGTCTTGGGACTTAAGGTCAACCCAAGCTAAAGATGCCGAAAAAATATGGCCGGTTCCACACTGTACTGTTCACTGATCGGTTCCCCATTTGCCGTGTAAATAACTGACTTTTCCTGATATTATCTACCGCCACAAGAAAAAGATCAGGGCGAAAAGGGAGTCCTGGGCGGGAGATATACCCAGTCTTATCTTTTCAGTCTCGATAGAATGCAAAAGCGTCTATGCAAACTTGTGGGTGATGAATTACTTTACAACTCAGCCCTTCTCCCACAAGAAAAAACAACAACAAAAAAAAAAAAAAAAAAGAACAAACAAACAAACAAAAAAAGTAAATTTCTCGCTACTCTATAGCAATTTCCATGGAAAGTGTTCATACGAATTACACTCCGTCAATTCTAACCTTAACGGCTAAAAACCTGCCATGCCACACCCATTTTAGCAAATTCCCCTACTTCCCTTCGGATTCCCTTCGCATTGATGAAAACGGAAAAAGAAGGCTTTCTTCTCAGAAAGTGCTTCCTTGTGGAACCAACACCCGAAAGGGTGTAATAGGCTCATATGTTGCTCTTCCCAATTCCGTAGAATAGTTTTCTTTGACAGGACATTTTGCCATATATGGTTTTAAGCCTGGATGAAAGTTTCAATTGTAAATCAATCTATTTACCGATATAAACTAACCAGAGTTGCTAGGCGTTTATACTTGAGAGATATATTGACAGATGTATTTGAATTTCTGGGATTAAGTTCTTTATTTTAGAAAATCAACTGACATATTTACATTTTATGGCAATGCGACATTTGCACGCTTAGAGTGGCGCCAAATGTATTTTGCTTTACTGTAAAAACAGAATTTTATAATTTTTTATAATTTAATATTTTTTCAATTGCGTTTTTGTTAGTAATATGGCGCATGCTGTCTTTGAGTAGCGCCGAGCATACGCCGTGTTAACGTAACTGATATTTATATTATCTAGGGCTGAGTCCAGATTGTTAATCGATCTGAGAGTCTATCGTTATGGACAAAGGAACAATGAAACAGAAAATAAGTCGCACTGTTAATTATGAAGGGAGACTTTTGCAATAGCCTTCTCTTTGTGTACATCTACGATTTTCAAGTTTGTTGATAAGATAAAAAAAAATGCCGTAATATAGTGGAAATCAAGAGGACAATGACTAAATTCTAATAAATATTTTTCTTTATACCCCAGACATTGTGAACTTTTTCGGTCTTCTACATATGAAACATATCCGTATTCATTAGGGATGAAGTTATTCCATTGGCTATATGCAGTATATATATATATATATATATATATATATATATATATATATATATATATATATATATATATATATATACATATGTAGTAATGATGCAATATGGTAATCCGTAATTATGTATGTATGTGTATATATATATGTGAGTATATATATATATATATATATGTGTGTGTGAGTGTATATATATATATATATGTGAGTGTATATATATATATATATATGAGTGTATATATATATATATATATATGTGAGTGTATATATATATATATATATATATATATATATGAGTGTGTGTATATATATATATGTGAGTGTGTATATATATATATATATGTATGTATTTGAATGTGCCGAGTTGTTAGAACGTTCGCATTCTGACAGTGAGTCCCGGGTTCGAATCTCACCATGGTCGATTTGTCAGGAAGGAGACTTCGTGATGTTATCAGACTAGATAGATAGATAGATATGAACTAAAACCTTTACTGTCAGAGTCTCTATCTCTCACCCTCTCTCTGTCTCACACGCACATATATATATATACATATATTTAGTTAGAAAACAGACAATCTTAAGGGTCAATGGATTACATTTTTATTTTATACACGAAGGTGTGTATTTCCTGGTTCCTCAGATCCCATTTCCAAGCATAAAAATATGGTTTTAAATTTACGTATTATTTTTATCCACTTTTGAGGGGTAGTTTTAAGTTGATGTAAGGTGATAGAGAGAGCTTTAAGGAGGACGACGACAGATATGGTCGAAATTAGAGACGGAAGGGATAGATAGGAATGGTTTCAAATCTCTTTC
>CAHIKZ030002778.1:45000-60000 GCA_903632075.3 Acanthosepion pharaonis | reverse complement strand
TAACTAATAATAAAATAAAAGAAAGATATTTCATATAAGTATTATTAATACGTTTATTTAGTACCACGTTAAAGTCTCTATTTAGTTGGACTAAAACACATTTCAAAGTAGAGATGGTGTGTGTTTTATATTCTTTAATCTTTCGATGTCAGTGGTCATATGGATATATATATTTAGTGTTTGGTATGGGAGATAAATGTATAAACTTATTCGACTGCTATCTCCAGCTACGTTGCTTTGATCTTTACCTTTTGACCGGTCGATTTTTTCCATTTGTCCCAAGTGTACGTCGCATCCGGGGGATTCCTTTCTTTTTAGATATAACTTTCACATCCTCACGAGCAAAGGCGGAGGGGCATAGGCCGAAGTGCATGACAGGAAATCGCCTTTCGCCCCAAACCCAGAACTTCAGAGATCTATAAAGCAATAAACGTTCCAAGTTACTGAAGCGTGTCTCGCGAGATGCGAGATGCCCATTTAAACATAAAGCTCTTTCTGCTAAACACACCCACACGAGCGAGTACGTGTGCACACACGCACTAACATTTCATAAATCCTACAAGTGTACATGAGAAGTGTCCACTGCGAGTCGCAATCGATTGATGTGTACACTTTGACAATTATATATACATACAAATATATGTACTTATGTATATGAAGGTATTCAATATATAATTTCAAATAAATATTTACTACACTAAAATATATATTATACATATGTACCTTTTACTTCAGGTCAAATTATGACACTCCATCGATTAACGATGATACTGTTTTCTCGGTACGAATATATACAACTAATAAGACAGCAATATATATATATATATATATATATATATATATATATATACAAATAAAATCACTTGTTTTTTCTACATATGCGCAGATATCTGTATATATAAATATATGCGTATATAGGTATATAATATTTTGAATCTATAGAAATACTTTTTCATTTATATATATATATATATATATATATATATATATATATATATATATATAGCTGTATATCTTTGTGTACGTTATTTCCATGTAGAATTCTGATAAATATTTTATTATTTAGACGTCTTTCAATCAGTTATTTCTTTAGACACAACACATGTGTAAGTCTGGTTTTGAAATTTCTAATTTTTGTGAATATGTAATGTATAAATAAATAAACCATATATATATATATATATATATATATATATATATATATATATATATATATTTGTATTTATATATATATATATATATAACAACCTGATTGATATAAATGAATGTCTTAAATAATGTTTTTTTGTGGCAATTCAAATGAAAATATTGCTTGGTCTCAGGCTAATATCATAGATACTGTCCTGGGTGACTGAAATAGACCATTAATATATAGAGCACTGGCTTGCGACACCAGATCCGTTTTGGTAAAGGGGCGGAGAACATGGAGGATTGTAAGCCAAAGTGGCTGATATTCAAGCAACGCTCGAATTCATTTTAATGATTATTATTTATTTATTTATTTTTTTAAAATCTTTTTTGTTTTTCTTTTTGTTTTTCTTTTTCCTTTCGATTACTAAACTCTGATACGAAATCGACCAACTCCTACGCAGCTCACAACCCATTTGTCTTGTTTTATAGAATTACTTAAAAATCAGTTCCTGGTTTTTTTTATTTCATAAATATTTTTCTTTCTTTCTAAAAAACATAATCTCGCCTGGTTCTTCTCGACATGCATTTTGACCCATTTTTGTTTTTGTTTTTCTCAAACTGTCTAAAAAAAAAAAAACTGCGGGTCATATTTTTTCTCTCTCTTTTTAAATCTCTCTCTATTCAATGCTGTACTAAACATTAGTCGTACTTGAATTGTTGCTGTGGTTATTTATATTGGTAGTAGTAGTAGTTGTGGTGGTTGTGGCATTGTTAGTGTTCGGCCCGTTGTTCTGTGTGGCTGTGATTAATTTTAGTTTCAACCATCCTGGTCTTTGTGGACAGCAATTGCAAAAGGTCGCCACAAATGTATTTCGAAACTGGCGACTCATACTGCAATAAAGTACAAAATTAATTGCGTTGTTCAGTAAAGCCATAATATCCAACACGTCCCCGAGCGGCATGTAAACGCACATAAAGAAAGTGTCTATAACGCTACTGAGCAGTGTGAGGATTCCTTGGGGCAGCTCAGTGAGTAAGAAAAGCATGACGACGGCTAACAGCATCCCTGTGGTTCGGTTGTGTTCCCCATGACGGTCAGACTCGTCTTTGCGTCCCTGACTCTTCAATTTCAGCCGTTTCTTATAAGCCCTATGCATGACGATAATCAACATTATCGTGAGGATTGTTAGGGTTACGCAAGGGATCAATTTGATCAGGATAGCCTGCACCCAGTAATTTATGTTATGTACCACATGGGCGAATGTCCACTGGCTGATACCGATTGTGTAGGTCATCTCCTTGACCTGTATGGGCGGACTGTGGTTCAAGCTGCTATCGCCGGCAATCGCTGTCCGGTTTTCATAGAATTGGGTGATTTCTCTCTCTTCAATAACATTCAGAATGAAGTTTGGAATGCAGACAATAACAGTGCAGATATGGACGACAATGATAGTCTGTTTAGAGCGCTTCAGGTTGCACAATTGCAAACCTTTAACTGGATAGCAGATGTAAATATAACGAAAGATGGCCAATGCAATGGTCAACCCGATGGCAATGGTATGGGTCACGATGGTGAAGTTTGCATGGAAAAGAAGGACGACGATCCAGCCATAACTGCGAGTGCTCAAACGCGGTATGTCGGTGTCACGGAGAATGTAGAAGTGTAGAGCGAATGGGAAGTATGAAGTCATGGTAAGCATGTCTGCCACGGCCAACCAGGTAAGGATAAGATTTGTGGAGGAGACCATATTACGCCTTGTCAGACATACGATGTTAGCCAAGTTAGCCATAAAACCGAAGAGGCAGACTGTAGCACTAACATAGCCATGGATATTGGCATAACGTTCACTGAAATCGGAAAGACCTTCTACAGAACTCTTTTGAAGAATATCATCTTCGGTTAGATTACAGTTGTTTGGCATCGTCGTCATGATGGTAAATGTCTTTGGTACGCTTAAGCTAAATCTGAAGAAAAAGTTTCGGAGAGAATGCCCCTCAGATCGGTTGACTGTTTTTGGTGATTAGAAAGATGTGAGTCCCAGATAGCTTTCTTCACGTAGAAATCCGCTATATACTTAATTTCTTCCAAGCAGCAGACATTTTTACAGAAATTAATTAATTAATTAATATCAGTGACAATAATCGATTATTATGTTGTTTCTGTGAGGGACGAATTAGCAAGACAATCCAAATTCTATTAGTTTATTCAGACCTTTTTAAGTAAAGAACTCAGTTTACTTGTTTTTTCGAAAACAATCCTTTTTTCCATTTTGAAAGAGCTCCCAAAATCAATAATTGAATCACGTCAATGGTAAATCTCACCGCTGGAAGCAAATTGTAGACTGAAAGAATTTCTTTTTTTTTTTTTTAAATACTTTCTCAATTTTTTCACCGATCATATGAATTCATTCATATCATGCTTATTTATTCTTCATCTAAAAATCTGTTGATGTTGTTTCTTGGATTTTGTCAGCCAAAAAATTATTTGGGAATTAGTAGCAGAACTATTAAATAATAACTTTCCTTGATTTGGATGGCGTTCGGTGAACAATTCGACACATAAAATGGCCGCCACTTCTTAACTTAGAATTGAATTTTGCCTCCGTGTCATTTTTATTTAATGGTGTTGATCAACAGAGACTCCGATGCCAAAGATGTCAGAATTAATTTCCTTTCAATGTCGACCTGAAAAGAAAAAAAAAAGAAAAATTTAAATGGAAAGTCAAGAAGAAAATCTGATTATGAGCCAAATGAAAGATTATTAAAAAAAACCCAAAAAGACTAAAATGTTCTTGATGGATACGCATACTATATATATATATATATATATATATATATATATATATATATATATATGTGTGTGTGTGTGTGTGTGTGCGTGTGTGTGTAGGCAAAATGTGTGGTGTGTGTGTGTAGGCAAAATGTGTGGGAAATGTATGTATGGGTATATGGGTAAAATGTATGTATGTGCGTATGTGTGTGTGGGAGGTTAAATGTATATATATATACATGTGTGTGGCTGGCGAATAAATATATGTATGTGCGTGGATAAAATGTATCTATGTGCATATGTGTGTGTGGAGTTTGGATGTATATATCTGTGTGGGGGGGATAAAATGTATGTATGAGTGTGTGGGTAATATATATGTATGTGTATAGATATGTATATGTGTGCATGTGGGGGTAAAATATATGTATATATATATATATATATATATATGTATATCTGTATGTGGGGGTAAAATATATGTGTGTGGGGATTAAAATGTATGAGTGTGTATGTGGGGGTAAAGATGTATGTATGTACATATACACACATATATATATACACATATATATGTTGTGTGTGCATGACTGAGTATGTATGTGTGTGTGTGGAGTGGAAATATATATATATATGTATGCGTCTATATATGTGTGTGGGAGCGTAAAATGCGTGTATCTATGTTTGTGTGCAAATATGTATGTTTGTATGTGGGGTAAAATGTATGCGCGTGTGTGTAAATATGTATATATATATATATATATATATATATATATATGCGTGTGTGTGGGGGGGTTAAAAATGTATATATGTGTGAATACATGGTGCGATGCATAAATTGTCGTCTAAATGACTCAAAAATGAAAATAACACTGACATCTCATTTTAACAGATATATTTACGAAAATTACACAAAAATATCTTGAAATACTAAAGAATAAATTCATTCAATAAAATCGCCATTGGCTTTAATCACGGCCTCCAGACGATTTCGGAATCTCCTGCAACTCTTCTGGACGGTCTCCTCGTTTAAGTTGGTGAATGCAGCCATAATCCTTGCCTTCAGTTCATCATTGGTGTTACAAATAATTTTGTTGGTCTCCTGCTGTCCTACTCCCTGCGCATAATAATCAAGGAGGGTGCAGTCTGGGGAGTTAACTGGCCATGTATAAAGGATTATGTGGTTGTAGAAATTGTCTGACAGCTATGACTGGGTTCTCCTGCTTGTGTGGCATGGTGCAGAGTCCTGTTCCCAGACATATAATCTTCCAGCAACTACCCTCTTTAGAACCAGGGAAGCACTACCTCCTTCAGGCATGATGTAGGCTTCCGTGTTGAGTCTGTGTCCTGTGGGAAGATGAATGGACGCACAACGTCCGCCTCACTAGTGATCACTCCACATCACTTCGTAATCACCATTAGACTCGTCCAACTCTTTCCAAATCCTCTGCACTGTCCTCAGACTGATACGCACGCACTCTGAAATATTCATATTGGAGCTTCCGGCGAAAATGTTAAGCAGTAAAGTACCTTTCCAAATTCGTGGTGGAGTGAATTGCATCAAGGTACTCGTTTTTTAACAGACGGTGCCCAACTGACACTACTACACTGTGCCGTTGATAAAATCAAAAACAAACAACGCGCATGCGTAAAATTAAAAAAAATAATGTGGCATCAATTTATCCATGGCTTCCAGTAGATAGATATGTTGCTAAAATTGTATGTATATGTGTATATATATGGGAGTGGTTAAAATGTATGTATGTGTGTATATATATGTGTGTGGATATAAGTGTATATATGTGTTTATATATATGTGCGTGTGGGTAAAATATATCTATTTATTCATGTGTATATATATGTGTGCATGTGTAAATATGTATGTATGTGCGTATGTACGTGTGCATATGTGTGTGAGTATGTAAATATGTATGTGTGCATATATGTGTGTATATATGTATGTTTATTCGTGTGTGCGTGTTTGTGTGTTATCGAAGAATTTTTTTTCACGTATGTATCTCAAGTTTTTATTTTATATCTATATATCTATGTTCTCTCATATATATATATATATATATATATATATATATATATATATATATATATATATATATAGAGAGAAATATGTGAGTACTTTCGACGGCTTCTCCGGTCATCATCAGGCATGGAAACTATTTTCTGTTTGATAAAGTTCAGGTAGCATCCTAGATGAAAAAAATATTATTTAAATCAAAACAATTCAGGCATTGCTCTAGTTATTGAACAATTTAGTTCATGTAACGTTGATTGATAAACACCTACAACAATAAAATTCTTAAATTGCCATATTAGTAAAAAAACCCTCTCAAAAATTCAACTTAAGCGTTGCGACTGCACGCTCCACAATTTTGTATGTGTTATCAATAACACACTTAAAAAAAATAGACATATTTCGATTTGCATTATATTTTTTCGTCTCGTAAAGCCACTGAGACACAAGGGGTTACCGAGCGTGAAAGAAGAAGAAAAAAAAAAGAAACATTATTAAGGAGCGAGGACAATAGAAGAGTAATTAGGAAAAAAAAAAAAAGGTAACGATTTACATTGAATTTAAACATGTGAAGATCAAAGTTTTCTGGAAACCATGTTAATTTAAAAAAAAAATTTTTTTTCCCATAGCTGGGGCCCTAACAGGTGCTACCACCCTGGGTCAGGATGGACCTGGGAACATCAGCAATTAAGAGGTGGTTCCCCCATCCTCAAAACCTCCTGACCAGAGTCCTTGCTCTCGGACGTAGTTTATCGTCTTACCCAGGACGCGGATGTAGGTTATCGTCATACCCAGGACGGCTTCCTAGCAGTACTGATTGGCATATTCTTTTTCATGTTACTGGGGTTTGCGTCCAGAAAATTCGAAGAAGGTGTATACTTTTGCACAAGAAACAATAGTAAACTGTTCAACGTGGTCCGCCTGAGGGCCAAGACAAAGGTGCGCACAATACTCATTAAGGAGAAGCTGTTTCTTCGTGACGCAGTTCTGACCACGCCCACCGAACATGTTCTCTAACAACTAAATTATCCAGTTCAACTATTCCTGTAAGGAATTCGGGCTGACTGTTAACATAAATAAAACTAATTTCGTGAGTCAGGATGTTCCTGTATCCCCATCAATAAGCACCGATTACATGGTGCTTGAAAATACAGATCACTTCATATATCTGTGCTCTACCTTCGGCAATAACCTATCGCTCGACCTGGAGATTGAAAAACGCATCGCTAAAGCAGCAGCATTGATAGCCAAGTTGAACAATAGAGTATGGGAGAAGAGTCAGCTGACTTTGCGCACCAAACTGATGTGTACGCTGTTTTAAGGAAGCGAAACATGGGCGATATACGCTGGAAAGCTTTTATCTCCGCTGTCTACGGCGTGTCTTCGGGGTCACATGGAGAGACAAAGTTACCAACACCGTTGAGCTGGAGTAAGAAGTACTCCTGGAGTATGCCCCTACTCTTTTGGGAACATCATCTTCGATGAGTGAGTCACGCACGCACATAGAATGAATGATGGCCGAATACCAAAAAAATACAAGATAAAACGTTAAGAACAGTGAGCTTGCAGGCCGTCGTGCTCTACGTGTCATAGGCATCTACAAGATGGATCTGAAACTCACAGCTGTCTACCCTGGTACCTAGGAAACACCCTATCACAGATGTCCACAGCACCATTACAACGTTCAAGGAGTCTTGAAACGCGAGTAAAAGCGAACGGCTAGAACAGGCATAGGCGACCTCTTTCGAGTACAAGACAGACCGCACTACTCAAAAGACTCAAGGTAATTTTTTGTCGGAGATACCTCAGCTATTTTCACTACAGAAAACCATATGTGTAAGCATATGCCTTAGAAATGGTAGGAAAGTTTAATTTTTTAGAAAATATTTTTTAATAATTAAAATAATTGAAGACTTTGCTTAATATTATCACTGATGACTGTGTAATGTGGGATTTATTTCTTATTTATTCACTTGTAAAGGAAAACAGTTATCCTTTAGAGAAATAATTCTTATGAACAACTTCTTTAGAACCACAAGGAAACCTGTTTCAAAAGCAAAAGATGTTTACGCGTATGATCTCCCCTAGCGAAAATTGCCAATGGTTTAAAAACCTAACAACGTTAGTTCCTCGAAAGTTTACAAAATTCAAGAAACATTGTACTTAATTATTATTTATGCATGTGGGTGAGAGAGTGTGTGAGTGAACAAGTGAGAATGAAAGAAAATAAAATCTTGAGAAACGTTATTTTCCTTATGTATTTAAGTGTGCCATTTAGAAAGACCAGGCGGACCGCATCTGGCTTGCAGGCCTCATGTGGATAGCTGGTTACATGTGGCTCGCGAGCTGCATGTGGCTCGCCGGCTGCATGTGACTCGTGGGCTGCATGTCTCTCAGTTTCGTCTTTGTGTGAATCCTTTCACATGAGATGACACTATTTAACCACAAATAACCATTACATTTGAACTTGTTCGAAGCGTGCGCCATTATCTTTCGCCGATTATTTTCGTACAAACCTCCAACTTTCACAACATCGTTTTTCTATAAAAAAAAAAAAAGAAGGAATCATAACATTGTAATATTGATCGCTTCTTTTAAAAAGACGCTGAGAACCAATTTTGATAAAAACACATAGCAAGAGCTTTTACTTCAAAAATAGATATATTATACTTAAAAGTAAGTAATTGTACTTTAGTTATTAAAGAAATTAGAAATGATTACTGTTACTCAGTAAAATGTAAAGAGTCAATCAACAGTTGCATCTACTGCAAGGACTGTTGGGTAACGGTGTTATGCCAGAAGATTATTCTCATCAGAGCCCATTTTGCACATAAACAAATCGACCATTTATCCGTGCATTGAATACTGCTGCCATATCTGCTCTGTGGATCCTGCTCTTCATCTCGTGATTCTTGAAAGAATCCAAAGAAGAATCTGTAATATAATCGATCCTGACCTGGCATCTCGACTTCAGTCACTTTCTCACTGATGTGACGTGGCTTCCCTCTGTCTTTTCTACAAATATTTTCATTGGCAACTGTTCTGACAAGCTTTTCCCCTGGTGTCCCGACTATTTAAATTTAAGCGTGCTACTAGCCTGGCATCAGAGTCCCACCCTTTTACTGTTGAAATTGCTAAATGCAACCGACACTTCTACTCCAACAGTTTCTTTTCTTGTACTTCCCGACAGTAAAACTCCCTTCCATTTACTTTCTTCCCCGATAACTACAATATTCAAAAATTTAAATGCAACGTCACTCGTCATGTTTTATTTTGAATCCCGTTCACCTTTTGTCCTTTCCTCAATCCTTTCTATTCTCGCTGTTTTCTCTCACTTTCATTCTCTGTAAGCACCTGCATACTCGTGGCATTGGTGTGAAATGATAAAAAGAGGGTGTTTTTTATTGAACATAAAATGATCCAAATTTGGTTACTGCAGAAGTTAAAGACAGGTATTATATCATGAGCGCGCCCTCCTTTGGGCTATTCTTAATAAAGTCATTTTGTTAGATGATACCTAAGTCATTGATTTTGATACATACCGGGTGCTCTGATATTGTAGTCTCAAGATGGACTTAAGAAAACATAATGAATATCTATTACGCCAATTACTGAGAGTTGTGGATAACGAACGAGCCTTTGGTAATGAAGTGAATTTGGTCTTCTGGGCCGCATTTTCAGGATTAAAATTTACTCGTGCCTCACCAAATTTTATTTGATAAAAAGGACATTTAAAAATAAAAACCAGAGAGAAGGTTAAAGGGGGATAATCGCGAATTCGAAGTCAGAACATTATCATTGATAACTTTCTCCTCCAATTTGCAGAGCCTAGTTACTATATTCTTAATACTTGATATAATGCAAAAATATGACACTGATAAAATCTATCAATATTTATATATAACTATTTATACTGGGACTCATGCCTGCAATTATAAGTAATCAATAATAATATTTTAAATTTTGAATCATATTTATTTTTGGCATATAAATTTTTTGAAACTGTTTGTAAAACTTTGATTGTCTTTTAATCATTCCACCTCATCTGCTAGCTTCTTCTGCCGCACCCATGAGGCACACCGCACCTATGAGGCACGCCTCAACTATGACGCGCGCCGCAACTATGACGCGCGCCGCAACTATGAGGCACGCCTCAACTATGACGCGCGCCGCACCTATGAGGGACGCCTCAACTATGACGCGCGCCGCAACTATGACGCGCGCCGCACCTATGAGGCACGCCTCAACTATGACGCGCGCTGCACCTATGAGGCACGCCTCAACTATGACGCGCGCCGCAACTATGACGCGGGCCACACCTATGAGGCACGTCTCAACTATGACGCGGGCCACACCTATGAGTCACGTCTCAACTATGACGCGGGCCACACCTATGACGCGCGCCGCACCTGTGAGGCACGCCTCAACTATGATGCGCGCGCAGCAACTATGACGCGCGTGGCACCTATGAGGCACGTCTCTACTATGACGCGCGACGAACCTGTGAGGCGCGCCTCAACTATGACGCGCGCCGCACCTATGACGCGCGCCGCAACTATGAGGCGCGCCTCAATTATGCCGCGCGCCGCACCGTCTGGGAACCGGTGCCTTGTACCAATCTATGGTAAATTTAGAGAATATTGAATAGGTTACCCATCACAGAGCAGTGGTTAAACTTCTGTTCTATGTTTGATCTTCATTAAGTGCCCCATAAATGTAACCCTGTGTCAAACTGAATCCAGATTTAGGTAAATCTAGTATGCCTGTAATTAAAATTGACAAATATTACCAGTTACCAAATTGTGGTTTTACTACTATGATATATAACTGGTTCTTTCGGATTAAACGAACAACCAATGGATACCACAGAGATATGAACGAAGGAAAACTAGGAGAAACATTATTATTTTGAAATTTACAGAACTGCGCCTCTCAACGGAATGGAATTTCAGAGGAAGGAAAGCAGGAATCATCACGATTGGAAGAAGGAAATCTCCCAAAATAAATGTTGAAAAAATAAACAAATCTATCGATGCATGGGAATAATTTATTTACCTGTATATTGATTTTTCGATGAATCACGTCAGATTTCGTTAATTTTGCATGGTTTGCACTTGATCTATCTATATACGACGGTCTTACTGCATATTTAAGCCATGCAAGAAACGTCATCGAAAAAAACAAAAACAAAAAAAAAGGAAAAAACAAAAGAAAGACAGAAAGAAGGAAAGAAAGGAATGATGATAGAGAAGAGGAGTGAATGCAGAAAATAAGAAAAAGGGAAAGAAAATAGGAAGGAAGAAACGAAGATAAACAAAAACAGAAAACAAAGAGAAGAAAAAGAAGAGAAAAAAATAGTAAATGATGAGGATGATTAGGAGAAAACTATTAGCTTAGAAGAAGGACAAATGTAGACATGATTGGGCAGAATCTTTTATCCTCCAGTAACTATGCAAAAAAAATATGTTTAGCTATCGAATATTTTCAAAAATCAGAAGCTGCCATGGAGAATAGGAGAACTAAAAATTGCCTGGAATTTTGTAATTCATACATAAAACTCAGTCCTAACAATTACTACCGTGATGTGAGTTGGATCCTAACTGGGTGCTCTATACTTTCGGCCTTGTACCCCATCTAAGCTACACTTAGGAAATCACCCAAACATTCAGTTCAGGTCATGAAAGCAGATCCTGTTCTCATAAAAAAAAGACACGGAAATTCGTCAATTCGTGAATGTTAAAGTTTCATCGGACGACAGAGTAAAATTGAAAGGGATTGTTATGATGGAAAAATTGAAAGAAGTTGTGAAGATGGAAAAATTGAAAGAAATTGTGAAGATGGAAGAATTGACAGGGATTACGATGATTGAAAAATTGAAAGAAATTACGAAGATGGAAAAATTGAAAGAAGTCGTGAAGATGGAAAAATTGAAAGAAATTGTGAAGATGGAAAAATTGAAAGAAATTGTGATTACGTAAAAACTGAAAGAGATTGTGAAGATGAAAAATATGTGATTTTTGACAGTGAACTGAACCCAGTTGTGGAACGGAATATTGGCAGAGCTGGGGCAGAGTGTCAAAGAGATTTTGAGAAGCCTTAAATTACAATAGAAGAATTGTTAACTGAAATTATCAAAATTCAACAATAGTCAAGAATAATTTAGAACAGCATTTTTCATCCGGTGTGCCACGGCAGAATAGTATGCAATGTGAGGATCGTAATTGTTTCGCAAAACTTTGTAAATATCATTAATTAAATTATTTTCAAAAGAAATCTAAAGCATGATAAGTGTAGATATAAAAATTATCCCAGTTTTAACTTGATTATACGATCATTTTTATAATAAATAAACGTATACAAAGACAAAAGTCAATCACCACTAGAATCCTTGTAAGTGTATGCCTGTCTAAAATTCGATCTTGCAAAGATGTTCTAAAAAACATCAAGCTCAGATATCTTATTAATAAACAGAAAAAATATAATTTTTTAAAGAATTTTTATTATCTTTTTATTACAAATTATACGAAATTATTTTGTTTGTGTTAATAAAGAAATAATGAAAAGTAGACTGTTTTTTATCATCATAATTTAATTGTAGCGCGGAAGTTTAACTATTTTCTGACGTACGATGGCCGTTAATAATTAAGTATAACTCAAAACTTCAATGTTAAAATAAAACAGTATGTAATTACAAAGTCAAGTTTACTGTGAGGAACCCGGGTGTTTCCACCCGAACCGTTAGTCAAAATTTAGTGCAGAAGTATTACAACATATGTATGATACCCACTTCTTTACTTGGTCTCCAATTTTGCATCCAAAATATAGTTGGTAAGTTTTTCTCACAAATTTATCCAGACATTCACGCGGCATTTTTCACAGGTCAGTTAAATGTGAAAATGGTGAATAATGATTAGTTTATTTTGTGACGTACGGTGGTCGTTAATAATTAAGTATAACTCAAGATTTTAATGTTAAATAAAACAGTATTTAATTACAACCGCAAATAAATACTTAACAAGAAATAAAATTCAACCAAAGAAAATTAACCATTCCAGTGAATACCTTGTTAGTAGAGCGTCTCGGCTCGGTTTAGTAAGTCCTAAATCAAAATCAAAGCATCGACGCGCAATAATTCACACCAATTCGACTTGATAGTTCCACGCAATAGTCACTCATTAATCACTTGCAGTCAGTAGTCAGACACTGCTATTTATACACCTGGCGGAAAACATATATTCATAAGTCCAGAGTGTCACGATCGAACCTCGCTGTCGGTAGTTACTCATTTTCTTCCTAGTAGAAACATCCCATATATTAAGAAAAGTGATATCAATTAAATGTCAATTCTCCTATAGGGCCTAAAGGCGATAATTTGGGCCAAGGTTCTACAGGATACAATGCAAGAAACATAACATATACAAATGATAATCTGTTGTAGTTGGAGCCCTAGGACTGGTTGGAAAAGATTGCAGTAGACTAATTGAAGGGATTCCTGGAAGTCCATGCCTCAAGGAGATACAAAAAATTGTTCTGACAAGTACAGCCCACACCTTACGAAGGGCTTTATCTATGTAATTTAATTTTTTTTTTTTTTTTTTTTTGTCAGTGGAAAGTGTCATGACGCCATTTCTAACCTTAGGTCCCTGGGCGGGACCCGGAAAGAAATGTGTAAACGCCAGAAATCAAAGAAAATAATAATAATAATAATAATAATAATAATAATAATATAAACCCTATACCCATCAGTGGTACGAAATGTAGGGTTAAAAGTTGCAACTGAAGGTTTTATTCTTGGTGCACAGGATCAATACTTGCTAACTAGAAATTACCAAGCCCACTTACTGAAAAATTGTGTTAGCCCCAAATGCAGATTCTGTGATAAATATCCCGAAACAATTGACCATCTTGCATCAGGTTGCACGGTATTGGCACCCACTGACAGAGTGGGCCAATAACTGGGCTGGAAAATCTGCAACTCCAATTCAATGTTCGCTTCTAAAGATTGATTTATTATTTTATTCTATCGTTTGTGTATAACGTCGTTTCATTTTCTAAAAGATAAAACTTTTTTTTTTAAATTGCAAAATGGTCTATTTCTCTACAGATTTCGTGCGAAAGGAAAAAGAGAATGAATTCTTCGGCAAATCGGACAGAGGAAAATATTTTAGTTAGTCCGAAATGTAATCACCCATTTTGATTATCTCAAAAATCGGTTTCGCGGACTTGATATGACTTCAGTCAGTTATGTACCATACATGACACACGCTTAGGCGATCATGTATCTTTCGATACCTGACTGACGAGGCAGATTTTGTCCCGCAGTAGGTTGCCATTTCTTTCTGCAGTAGACCAGTTGCCATCCAAGTCTATAGAACCCAGTCTGTTCTTCTATCTACCCATAGCTTAGAAGAAGAGGATTCATACCTTTCCCAAGGGTATTAGCACGTAAGGGAATTACACTCAGTCATGTACCATGCGTGATACACGCTTAAGCGATCATGTATCTTTTGATTGATGACTGACGAGGCAGATTTTTCCCGCAGTAAGTTGCCATTTCTTTCTGCAGTAGACCAGTTGCCATCCAAGGCTATAGAACCTGGTCTGTACTGCTATTTACCCATAGCTTAGAAGAAAAGGATTCATACCTTTCCCAAGGGTATTAGCACGTAAGTGGATTTCACACAGTTATGTGACATGCGTTATACGCGCTTAGGCGATCATGTATCTTTTGATTGATGACTGACGAGGCAGATTTTTCCCGTAGTAGGTTGCCATTTCTTTCTGCAGTAGACCAGTTGCCATCCAAGGCTATAGAACCTGGTCTGTCCTGCTCTTTATCCATAGCTGGGAGGAGAAGGGGATTCATAACTTTCCCAAGGTTATTAGCACGTAAGTGAATGTAACGGATTTGACTGAAATTCGAACTCGGCTCTCCGATTCCTCAATCCTCCACTGTGCTTCCTGACATCCTCCTGATATAACTTAGTAAACCCATTAGAGTAGATATTATTGCACATAAACTGACACTCTGCAGCGAGACGTCACTCGGTGGGCTTGCACACTGTATGACTGATGC
>CAHIKZ030002778.1:0-40000 GCA_903632075.3 Acanthosepion pharaonis | reverse complement strand
ACTGGTTCTGAGACGAAAATGTCGTCTGGCTTTATTAGTTGTATTATTGGATTCTGACTTGATAAACATTAAACCAAGAAAGACGAAGGTGCAAAATGGCTGGGGTTGGTCGTGTTTGTGGTGGTGAAACAATAAACTAAACGAACCGCGATCGTGTAAGAGTTAAGAGTAAGGTTGAGAGATCTGGGACAAAAAGATAGAGAAAGAGAAAGAATTAATGAAAGGATGATAGAAAGAGTATTAGAAAAGTATTGATAGTTAAATAGAAAGAGAGAGAATAGAAACGGGAAATTGGAGTGGGGAGGGAGAAGAAGAAAATTGAAGAGAAAGAGAAAAAAACTGAAGCCTAAGAAATAAACTAAACTTTTAAAATGATATAATTATGAAATTATATATATATATATATATATATATATATATATATATATATAATTATATATACATATGTGAATATATATATATATGTATATCTCCAGGTAGGATGAGAAGGAATAGAGTACACTTCCAACGTTCATAACATTTAATTTAAGAGATGGCTCAATTTTAAGATATTAATTTCCAATTTTTTCTTTTTCGCTTAGTTTGAATTTAATGTAGGTCATATTCGATTGGTTGATCAGGGTAAAGCCTTCAAGCCTAATATTTTTTTTTAAAAAGAGGATGTATTTTGCTTTTCACTTCAAATTACTCGTTCACTCGACAGTAATTTACAATCGCCTGAGGATACGCATCCTTATGTGTTGACACACGACTGCAATTGTGCAACGATTCTTACATATTTTTGTTATAATATCCTTATATATATATATAAAGAAATGGACAAAGTCCGACAATTTATTTATTAAAGACATTTTTATGTTTAACGTTCTTTTTTATAGATACAAGTATTTAAGTAAATGCTCTGTTTATAATAAACAGTATTAAATAACATTTACCGGCCTGAATGTCCGAGAAATTTTCATAGAAAATATTAGTCCTTTGACAGGATTCGAACATGCATCCTATACGGAACCGTCATTTACGCTGACGTGCCTTAACCGACTCGGCCACAAAGGATCGTTCGGTAGGCAAGGTCGAATTTACTGCTTATAAACTTCAATCTTCCATGAACGCTCCTTTGAACGTTGTGTTAAAAGCGTTTGCTTTGGATCGTTAAACAATATACAATGCGTTCGTACCGAATGTTGTTAATGGCGAAGAATGGAACGTAAACAGATGCGTTTCACGCCGGAAGTAGCATTGTGTTACATTGTTTTAATTAACTTTTTCTTATTTTGAATCTTGACCAGTGCCAACTCGATGCCTGTTGAGCTGTGGTCTGGAGACGATGTGAAGCACGCTTCAGGATCCGGCCTGTGGTGCACACCTTCAAAAGAAACGAAACGATTGAGCGTCCAAGGAATCCACGGCACCCGACCTCAGAAGTTAGGACATGGCATGTCAATCCATTTTCCACGGGGTTTTTCTTTCGCTCGTTCGCCTAATCCCTGTTCTCCTCCCATGGAACCATTAATTCTACTAGAAGGACACTCTTCTTTGAATCAGACTACGCTACAATGTCATGGCGTCCGTCTGTCTGAATGATGTGTACCGCAAATTACAAAGGTGTTCTAAGATCAACCCTTCACTAACTGATTCACTCAGTAGCGTCATGTTGGGAGTTATTTGGGTCTTCCGTAAAAGGCGTTCACCTTTCTCTGTGAAAACGGATCTTAGCTTCTCTGCTCGTCACAGGTTGTTTGTTGGCTGCTTTGCTCTGTGTACTGACTAAGTCCATGACCACTCCCAGCACTTGGCAGTGATTGTGGGCATGTAGAGAGCACGTGACGTAAAGTGCCTCGATCATTTTGACATAATGCGTATACATCAGTGTCAGTGTAACCACACAGAAGTTGGTCGTATTTGATAGGAGATCATAGGTAGAACACAGGAGGAATGATATTGCCAATGACTCCATTGCAGTCAGGGTATTCCATGATAGATTCATTGGATCAAGGTCACTCCATCCATATACTCCAAGCACCGTTTTTGGACTGAGAAACAGTAGAAACTGTTCGCCGTTCTTCCTTGAAATTCTTTATTTCTTCAATCACTATCGTTTACACTTTGGACGCTATTTGGAGAAAAAAAATTGCCCGTGCTACTCAGGCCAGTTCTATTGGTTTGGGTGGTCCCCATAATCTCTTTGGTTCACAGGCTGGATTCTGCTTCTTGGGTGGCTTCTACTATCGAGTATTTCGTGCCAGCTTTGATATCTGGCTGTAACCTGCAATACGAGACCGAGTAGTCCACAGAAACCGGAGCAGCAATCCATGTTGTTAACGCCAAGAATTCAGTTTGCCAGCTAGATGGGTTCTGTCGATTGATTCAAGTCCATCTAATGGCACTTTCTGCACCTCTTTACCTCAGTGCCGATTAGTCAGCGGAATTTTATACAGCACCCCACTGGCTTTTCTGGGTTTCCTTTGACTGTCGGTATCATGTCGCCCCCACCAATGTAGAAGTAAATCTCCTTTACAGAACCTCTGAGTAATGATAAGTTCCGGCCTTTCTTGGGTTTAGCCTTCATTCGAGCCCACGTGAAGAGTTTATGTTAGAGCTGCAGGACTTTATGGGCACCGAAATTAGACGCGACCAGAATAGTGATGTCATCCATGAACGCCCTGGAAGGCGAAAGGACCATTCGTTTCTTAGTCATCACTCCATTTGCTGTGTCCTCTGAACCCTGTAATATGAGTTCCACGGACATAATGAAAAGAAGTGGTGAAATCATACATCCTATTATAATGCCGACCTCGAGAGCTTGCCACTTGGTGGGGTAGTTACCAACGGTGACCTTCATAAAATCTGTTCTGAAATATTTCATTATGATTTCCCCAATCTTACTAGAGAAATTAAAAAAATTCGAGGGACATTCGAATTAGTCTATAAGGAATTGATCCATACGCATTCGTGAGATCAAGCCAAATTACATGAAGCTCAGTTTTATTTTATTTGGCTGATAGGATTATGTTCCAAATCTTGTGTGAATGCTCCAGACAAGCAGGGAAGCCAGATAACTTAGCCCATTGGACAGCTGTGTTTATGTAATGGTTACTTAGCAGGAAGACAGGCAAATAGCCCTAAAAAACGTTTTCCACTCTACATTCAAGAGGGAGATGGGGCGGAAATTTGCAATGGCTTTTGCATTCTTTTCCTTGGGTATCCAAATGCCATCCGCCAGCAAGATCAGTCAAGGAATGGCTTGTCAATTTTAACACCTCTAAAACGAAACTGCTCTCTTTTAATCGTTTGAGAGAACCATTTTTACCTTCCATCAGACACCATTCTTGTGGTACAATAAATTGTTTCCATGACAGCTGGGGGAGGATAGTGAGTTGCTTGAGGACGTTTAAACAATTCTTATATAACTTGTTGGATATCCCATTTATTCCAGGTGCACTACCGGCACGGGTTTTGAGGACGAGTTCTCCAATTTCCCTCAGCTTTAGTCCGCTGTCATTAAACGTGACCTTTGGATCTTGGGGTCTAGGAAGGTCTTTTATAGGTCATTGGATCATCAGAATACAGTATCCTCAGGTGATTTTCGAGTTCCTCTTGCGGTACGTTGAGTTTACCGCTCTTAGTTTCGGCAAACAGCTTTTTATCAAATGGGTAAGGATTATTGTAAAATCTTCTCCGACGCTGTCGCTTTTTCTTCCGACGTTTTCTTTGGTTTTCAGCTCTAGAGATCACTAAGAACTATTTCTTTAATATCGTTAATCATGTCCTTAAGGCCTGCCCTATTATAAATTAGAGCTTTTTTGAATTGGCGATTCGCAACTCTCTGCTCTGCTCTTAGTTTATCCTTCTGAATCTGTTATCTATTTGGTCGCTTCTCTTCTTATCCAGCCCTTCTTGCAGTTGCCACATCAAACCATCCAAGACAAATCTCAGGCATAACTCTGCAGAAAGATCGGATAGGTTAGCTAATGGGGACCTTTAGATGGTTCGTAAGTATTAATGAGAGTTTCTGATTGAGATTCGGCTAAGTAGCTCTTAGATTGCTTTTGTGCCGTTGGATTATTGGTTTGCTTGGAATTTCTCCAGGGTGCTGATGCTCAGCAATGGGATCCGGAACACTGTGGTTGTAATCCGGATTCATCGTTCGACTTACATTCTCCAATAGGGGATTTACGCTGTCTGCACCAGCGTGTGCATTATGGATCCGTAAACCTCGCAGGCTATCGATTTTTCTGCCGTAATCACACGCTCATATAATAATCATTTGAATCAGTCAGACAGGTGATGTATTCTCCCTCCCTGCTACAGACACACAAAGGGCATTTTTCCTTTTTGTGCTAGTCATATACAGGAAATATAATTACACACACAAACACACATATAGACAACCGAATGCTATAAGCCAGGATCGAAAACCAACCGATTTAGCATCAGTCGGAGTTTGTATCCCTAAGCCATCGTCGCTTCGGCAGAGAGAAGGACAAATTCCAGCGTATTGTTTTTACGAATGTAAACAAACACCAGACAACCAGAGTGCTCTATTCATTCATCCATTCATATATAATCCAAGTGGATCTTAGTAATATCTTTCAAATATTAAAAATGATGCGCAGAAAGAGCTCAATGTATTTTTTTTTAATACAGAGCAATATAATTAATAGACAATAAAATCCAAAATTACCTCATATGGGGAATGGCCTATTTCGGCAGATGAAGATATCGGTCGTTTATTAATTATATATATATATATATATATATATATATATATTGTGTGTATTTAGGCAGCATCTTTTCCGAAAGCTTAGATTATATTAAAAAATATGGATCAATATTGTGAGTTTCTTTCTTCGTTCAATGATAATGTTATTAAACTTATCAGATGTTATGAACAGAATTTCTATAAAATAAATAGACAACACTTGTGTATATTATTTAATGAAACGTGTATATATATATATATATATATATATATATATATATATACACAGTGTAACCTGGATATAAGAGACCCGGATATAAGAGAAACCCGGATATAAGAGATTTTCTCTGGTCCCCAAATTAGAGCCCATACTTACCTAAATAAAATAGACCAAACCCGGATATAAGAGAAACCCGGATATAAGAGACTTCTCCGGTCCCGACAACTCTCTTATATCCGGGTTACACTGTATATATATATATATATATATATATATATATATATATATATATATGTATGTGTGTGTGTGTGTATGTGTAACTTATTACATTAAAGTTTGAAGTAATAAATTACACACATACACCTGTAATATTTAATTCTTACATATTCAAAATTTTAATGCAATTCACCTGAAGGAAGCTTAAAATGCCATCAAACTTGGCCTCTAAACAAGCATGCAAAGACCATGGTGTGCATAAAAGAGAAAAATTAAAAAACAAAACAAAAAGACAGTTAAATATATATAGTTTCAAAACATACAATAGAAAACTGTAAGGCAGAAATATAAAATATTTGAATGAAAGCTTATTCTGTAATAAATATATTTTGATCATTTTAATCATGAAATATTAATGCAAAAATGAAATTTGAGCTCACGTTGGTATAATAAGCCGAAGAGTGGACATCCTACGCATGCCTCACCAAAATATTACCATGGCCCCACCGGTGGGGCCATGCGCCCCACGTTGGGAATCATTTTCAGTGCGTACTGGTTTTTGTGTAGACGACCTGTGAATTTGAGGGTCGAGATAATAAGCGTCAACCAGCAGCGATCGAATCTTCGTCCCTCTTAGTAGGGTACATTTTCTTAATAAGACTCTTGAATTCACAGGCCGTTAGATATGAAAAAAATAAAGTCCATTAAATAAATCACCTATCTCACTCAGCCTTTCTCTAATATTCGTGGCATTCGTTCCAATTTCTGTAGTGTAGACACTTTTTTTTGAAACAGTCTCCAGATATCTTTGCACTTTGTGAAACGAATTTAAATTCTTCTATTGCTACCAATGAATTCTCTGTTCCTGTTTATTCCCCACTTTGACGAAAATATTCTAGCATACATACGCATGGCCTTGCTGTTTATATACAGGAAAATCTCGAAACTGCAATGGAAATTGTCTCTTGAGTCTCCGGGTGGTTATGAGTTTTCGACTTTAGGTATTGCACTCTGTTCGCTCTCCTTCTTCTCAGGACTGTAATATATTAAACAAACTTTCTGATAATATAGAAATATATATCTTTATCGACATTTATTTGAAAATATTTTCGTGTTTGGTGATTTCAGTGCCTATCAGGTCAACTGGCTTAAACATTCTATTGTTACTGATGTTGCTGATATTCTGATTTTCAATTTTTCCGTCTCTCAGTGAAATAGAGCATTTACCTACTTGTTTCCATAAGAAATCTGATAGACATTCTTTACTCAGTTTCTTCATTACTTCCCGCTTTAGCTCTCGTAGAGCATCACAACTCTGTCCTCTTGGCAATTCGGCTCACGATGTTGACATTTATTTTGAGACTTTTATTAGAAAGGAACCTCCTATTCGCAAGACTTCTTTCTGTTACTAGCGTACAGATTGGGATTCAGTTCGTGACTTCATTCGAGACGTTCCTTGGATACATATTAGTAAGTTTCCTGTTAAGAATTATGCCAGAGAAATTTCTTCTTGGGTTAAAGGGATAAAGCCGGCATTGATGCTTTTGTACATTCTCGCAAATACCAGGTGAAGCAACAACCTACTCCATGGTTCACACCGGCTTATCCAGCCTCAATTTCCCACAGGAATCGTCTTTTCTGGGGCAACCAACTTGATTGTTGGAAGTACTCTTCAGTAGTTCCAGTCTTTAAGAACTCAGCCGAACCGTTTGGCCCTTCCAAATATCGGCCTGCTAGCCTTCTACCTTTTTTTGGCAAAGTACTGGAGATTCTGATCAACTTGGTTAAACTTCTCACTTTGCAGTGACTTCTTTCAGATAATCAGTATGTCTTTCGCTTTTCTGGGTCAACTGCTGATGCATTAAAGATTATCATGGAAAGAGTCTATCAAGCTTTATATAGGAATGGTGGCGCTCGGGCTGTTGCTTTGGACATGGTGAAGGCACAGAATTTTGCAGACTGATCTTCTTCACAAGTTGAAAGGTTATAGTATTACTGAATGAATTCTTGGACGGATCCAGTCTTTCTTATCAAATTCTGAAATTAAAGTTATCTTGACTGGCCACTCTTCTAGATCTTTTTGCATCAATTCAGGTGTTCCCAAGAGCTCTATCCTTGGACCAACGTTGTTTCTAATTTCCATAAATGATCTCCCTGATGTCATCAGTTCTCAACTCTTTATCTATGCTGATGATACAACTATATACTCCTGTCTTAATAGTAAATCTTATCGGTTCCATAAGGTCAAATTGGCAACTGATCTAAAAACTGATCTACCATCTGTTGTTAACTAGAGCAAGGAATGGCTTGTCAATTTTAACACCTCCAAAACGAAACTGCTCTCTTTTAATCGTTTGAGAGAACCATTTTTACCTTCCATCAGCATGGCTGATGTTAACCTCCAGGAGAGTTACTCATTGTGCCTTCTCGAACTAACGTTTTCCGCTGATATGAAGTGGAATGATTATATTGAAACAATTGTTATGTCTGCAGCTAAGAATGGTGCCAAATATGATCTGGTGATTATGCTATATATTTAGAGATTCTTGATAAAATCCAAAGAAGCTGCAATATTATTGTTCTTGACCTGCCATCTCGGCTTCAATTACATTCCCACCACCATAAAATAGCTTCTCTGTGCTTTTTCTATAAATACTTCTATAGTAATTGTTCTGATGAGCTTTACTCATTAGTACCTAAACTTTACGGATTTAAGGACAATAGTAGATTAGCATCTAGATCTTATCAATTGACAGTTGAGCTGAGTAGATGTAACCGTAAGTTCTATCCTAACTGTTTCTTCTATCGCATTTCTCGTTAGGGGAAGTCTCTCCCGGCGTCTTACTTCACAGTCATGCAACGTCAATCGTTATCTTCTTTTTTTTAATTGTTGTTCTTTGATGGTTCTTTCTCTTTAATAGTATTTTTCTCATATTCTCTAACACTCATCAACCTCTTGCGCCTTAGTGGCTTTATTACCTTGCTTGGGGGTGAAATGAATTAAAAATTATTTAGAAATTACTTCATTTATGTTTAGAAGACGAAAGTAAACACTGAAATGTTAAACTTTTAAATTAAAAAAATAATTAAAAAAATTTAAATTAAATAAAACAATTGAAAAAATTAATATTAACAACGTTTCGAACATCTTCAGCGTTTTCAGTTTGTGTATTATGATAACCAACGTTTCTGTTTTTACATTCCCCTACCCTCTTCCCATACTGATATGGTTCCATCATCTAAAAATTGCTTTTTCCAATGATTCCTAAAGGATTCCTTTGTCATTCATTAACTGTCTCAGTCACGGATGGAACCCGCGTCGCACCTTTTTTGATTGGTGGACGCATTTTCTTGAATTCAGCTAATATAAAAACTATGTTAGTTACGAATTCTTACATCCTTTGGGAGATTGCATCTCCATAATCAGATAATCAAAAAAATGCAGTAAATTCTTACATTGGTTACACAAGGACCACAGTGTATCGTAGATAGATTAACTGATCACTTATCGAACCATGGCGCAGTTCGTTTACATAGCGATCATCACCTCACACACAAAATACAACTACGAACACAAGACAACTATTATTAGATAAGACCAAAATACTATATAACACTCTCTGAAAGAAAAGCCTCCAAATTACCGAAACTTATTATGGAAAATGAACAACGCACATTTAAAAAAATCTTTCAACACAGGAGACAGTATTTGAAAGACTGTAAAAAATGTTTGATATGCGTGTAAAATATGTGATGCATTCATTTTATTGAGGTCACTTATATGTTCTACGTGTATTTGAATTTGAAATATAGCGTTACACAATTTTTAGTTCAACGAGTCAACTGTTATATAATGTTGTTTACAAGTTCTAGTCATCATTCTGAATCTCATATGTGTTCTACATGAACCTAGAGAAAAAAATAGCGGTCAAACTATCTGAAAAACTTGCCTTTCTTTTCTGGCTCAACAGCAGAAAATTATTATTTGTCAAAATGGCCGAAGACTTTGATACGGGTTTCAGTATAAACAACAGATAAACAATGTTTATTTTGTCTCTAAATTTTATTCTTTTTTAGTCTAATGTTAATATTTTCGGATTGATTATAATCAAGAATTTTTAACAATACTTCTAGTTATTCATAATACCTGGAATTATAGAAACAGTTAGGTTCCGCTCATTTATTTGACCATTATGTGTATATTGGCGTCACGGTCATGTGATATTATGTATATAGTGACGTCACGAGTATGTGGCTTGCAATTGAATGGTTAGTTCAGTGTATCGTCAGTTTAAATGTTGAAGGAGATTTAGTTAATTGTTTTTTATCAGAGCTCATAATATTTCTTCAGTTAATATTATACAGTATAAGTCATGATTGTTTATCATGTTTGCACAGAGAAATATGCTAATTAATATGTGCACAGGATGAGTTGGAATCAGTAAAGTGACTGATTAACCTTCGGAGTAGAGTAGTTGTAGTTTGTCCAAGGTTTGATTTTAAAGTTTATTCCGTTCTAAACTCAACTTAATAAATATTTCTATATATGGATATCGTTTAATACAAATAAATTAAAAGCGATAGACATTTTCGTGTCATCATATTTTGAAGAGTAGAAACAGGGTGGGTCATTTAGAAGTGTGTAAGGAAGGGACAAATGCCTCGAGAAAGGGGAACGAGTCAATGTGAGAGAACTTGCTAAACAAAGAAAAAGAGCTTAAATATTATACCTTACAGGTCATGGTGAAAAATATATATATATTTTTTTTTCTTAAAAGATCTAAAGAAAATGGACGTTCTCTTTTCAACAAGGTTACATTGAAAAACAAACGTAAAAAAAAAAAAAAAAACGCCGCCAGCAGAATCTGCGAAAAGTTTGTAGCGAGAGCAAGAATCTGGAGGGAGTTATGGTGAAATGAGAGGAAGTGAAAATACGCGGGATTGCAGTGCGCATGCTCGGAGCAAATTTGATTTTTAAGATTCGAAGCATGAAAGAATGTCGAAAGGAAAGAGAAATAAAAAAAAATAAAAGTAAAAAAAAAGAGTTCAGATCACACACACACACACACACACACACACACACACACACATATATATATATATATTTATTTCTGTGTGTGCTGAAAACAGGATTCACTATAACTGTCTGAAGGTTGGTCAATTTCTCAGATTTTGGCAAAAAGTTTTCACACCCACTCACACATTTCTCTCTCTCCTTTCTCACTCTCCCTCCCCCTTATCTCTCTCTCTCTCTCCCCCCTTCTCTCTCTCTCTCTCTCTATATATATATATATATATATATATATATATATCTCTCACCGATACCGCTATAGTGCTATCAGTGAGGGTTTAATATGTATATTTATAAATATATAATAGCTCTGTTAATATCATCGAGTACTGTTTTATTAACACCAGCACTATCTACGCGATATATATATATATATATATATATATATATTTGGTTGGATAGATGTGAGTTTGTGACCCTGGGTTTCACGCTTTAGCGATCGTCAGACAAACTGATTACTGTTTTAAAAAATTTCGGGTTATGTAGATTGCGTGTAATGGTGGTTATTGTGGAAGTGGTGGGGAGATTTCGTCGTTTTGTCATTCATCGTACTAACGCAAACATCGATGTATGCAGACACATATACATATACATACTTGGTCGTCCGTCGGGACTCATACATATATATAAACATATGTAGACAGTTTCGGCTATGACACATGTATGTATACGGGTGGTGTTATGTCTATACATACGTATTTGTATGTTGAAATGTTGAAATTTAAACATTGGAAGTGTGGCGGAAATGTCTCGTTATTGTCTCGTGAATGTATCCATGTCATATTATGAAATTTTTTTTTTTTTTTTTTTTTTTTTTTTTTTTTTTCCGTTGAAAAATATTTGAAAAATATTTTCTCGCATGTATGTATATATGTGTGGTGGGGTTTGTGTAAAATTATGATAGGTAAAATTATTATTAAATTATTTATATTTATTTTAAATTTTTGAAAAAATGGGGTTTTATTTGTTATATTTGTTTCTATCCAACCAAATATGTTAGCTCTATCTCTGATATTGAGCGCTTTCTAATAAGTACCGCGCATATAATATATAAATAATTATACATATATATATATATTTATTTATATTTATATTTACTTTTCACATATATATATATATATATATATATATATATATATATATGACCACTCATAAATAAACCCGTTGGTTTCATCTTAAAAGCAGTTTACATTACAAAATGTTGTGGTAAATTTATTATAAATTGTATTATTCATTAGACATATTTTAATCTGTCTTTGCAATACAAATTATTGTAATAATAATTATTATTAACATTATAGAATTTAACTTATATCAAATTCCATAATAAATTAATAAATAGAAAGGTTTTCATAATTTGTGAAAAATTGCAACCCTTGATAGGCAGAACAACTGCAAAAATGACAACACTTTCAACATATTGAAATTATTAATATAATATTTAAATCAATTTAATTGTTTTAACAATTAATATATTGATTTCACGAATATCTCTTAATATGACAGAAGAGAAAGACATTCCCAATAAACGTTGTTAATTACTGTGAACTGATTGCGTATTATGATTTTCAAATGTCTATTCACTGCCCCTCTCCCCTAAAAAATGTAAAAAAACAGAGGTCCTCTACTTAGGGAGATTCATATTTATCGAAAAAAACAAAGTATGAATACCTCCTTTTTGGGCACTTAGTTTTATTTTTCTAGATATTTTTTTAAATGAAAACTATTTTTTTTTTTATTATAAATAGTTATTTCTTCTTCACATTTATTTCAAAATACGCAACGGCGGCAAACCAGCATGCATCTATTTATTTATTTGCCATCAAGTCATGTGACTAATTTTCCAGTCAGATTATGTTTTACAATGACCCACCCACCTAGCATCTTCACCTATCAAGTACTTGCGAAACATTTAAGATACTTCTTTATAAAAAAAGTTCTAATGAAGTGAATTGTATAAATATATGTTGTGTTAGGAATACTTAAATTTGTTTATAAAATGTTGTTATATTGTATTATGAAGTTTTAATATTTTTCACACACATACAAATTGGAATGTGTTTGTTTATATGCTCGGATTGAGATAAGAATTTGTATCGAAAACAAATAATGAATTTCCTATTACAAATGGCGTAAAAACAGAAAAACGACTCTAGCTTAAGCACGCCTTGTTTAATTTCAATTACATTTGTCACTTTACTCGGCATGGTGTCAAGGTATAATGTGGTCCTAAATTCCATTGAATTTAAAAAAGCTGTATCTCAGGAAAAAAAGTATAGTTTTAGTATTATATATATATATATATATATATATATATATATATATATATATATATATATATAGTTAGTTTATGAAAAACTAGGTAATCCGTATGGGCAAACCTAAGGAGGATAAAATCCAGAGAGCTCAATGTAAATCCAGAGCAAATAATTTAAATAAAAACAGACCACTTTAAGGTTCCATGTCATAAAGTATTTTCACCACAGCCCTTTTAAAAGGACTGCGGATCATCAGACTTTACATCCAAACAAAAAATGTTTTGTTTTTCGAAGTAAAGTCAGATAATCCACAATCGCTTTAAAAGGGATGTGGTGAAATAATTTATGACATGGAAACTTTAAGTGGTCTGTTTTATTTAATATATATATATATATATATATATATATATATATATATATATATATATATATATATATCCTGTCAGATCAGGAATTTGAGCCAGATTACTTTTCTTTAATGTCTGGGAATTGACATGACTTCCTGGGAAGTTGAATAACTTGGCGCTGCATTCACTACAATCCTTAGATTCAGAGTTCTCCTACTTCCAGACAGTCTACCAGTCTGGGCTAGAGGCCCTAATCCCTAGCCTGCTACTTATTCCATGTCTGAAGAAAGAGATTCAAACCATTTCTATGGTCATTTGTATGAAAGTGTATTGGATTTGAACTCAACGATAACATTTCCCCGTTACGTTACGCCCAAATTCCTACATACACAAACACAGAGATATATATTAATATATTTATTGTTTATACGTTATTTTTATAGATAAAAATTAAATGCTCTGTTTATAATAAACAGTATTAACAACATTTACTGGCTTGAATATTCGAAAAAAATCATAGATATATGTACAGGTTATCCCCCAAAATGTATAGCTTAATTGAAGTTTTTTCTTTATGGCTAAAAGCCATTCGAGTTAATGATCACAGTCAAACTAAGCTTTGAACAAAAGAAATTCATTCTAAAATGCTACTGGAAATGTGAAATGATCCACCAACATGACTTAACATCACTGGAATTAGAGATAAGTTTGAAGCCGATGGAACTGTTCAGAATGTTCTCAAGAAGCATTGCGGCAGACCACGGACATCGACAAGCCCCACAAAGCAAGAAAGGGTACTATAAACGTACCCCCAAAGTCCAAGAAAATCTGTGCGGCAAACGAGTCGCAAGTTAGGTAATACAAAACCGTCTGTCCAATGCATTTTAAACAATCAATGGAAAAGTTACATTCCATGCTATTAACGACGATGATCCAGACCGAAGAGTGAGTTAGATCCTACTTTGATGAGATCTTGTCAAACAAGTGGATTGGACGAAGGGGTTTTCTAGAATACCCTCCGCGTTCCCCAGGCCTAGCATCACTAGACATTTTTTAATGTATCCCCATAAAACACAAAGTCTACACTATGAAACTTGCAAAAAACAAATCACTGAATTTAGAGCAGTCATTGAACAAAAATGCACAAAAATACCAAACGAAATGTTTGTTGTGTTGTTCATGATGACGGTCGTCTTCGAGTATAGAATCCAGAGGTTAGCAGTGAATATTTCGAAGACAGTAGGAAAACATAGTTCACGTTAGCAGTGGATATCCCGGTAAAAGTAGCAGAGCGTAGTTCAGTAGTTCTTCCTTCTGTTTCTCTTCGCCTGACAAGCTGGCACTGGACATTCGGGTAGAGGAAACAAAATGGCCGCCTTTATACACGATGGATTGAATATTCTACGTCTTCTGATTGGTTAACCTTCTATTGGTGGGCTATAAAGTGAGTCAAGTCATTTGGGCTAGCTCACTAGTAAACATATACACAAAAAACTGCAACATGTTGATGTTTGCGACTCCATTGCTTCGCGTTGTCAGAGGAGCCTAGACCAGAACGGACGTCAGTTTGAAAACAAATGTCGACAAATTAATAAAATAATGCCTGTAGATTCGATAGCTTTTTAAAATTAAATGCATTTTAATAAACACTGACTTTATAATCATTTAAAGCGTGTATACTTTTTTGGGGCACCCTATATATCTATATTTGTAAATATCTAAATATACCTGTCACCTTTCTGATCCTAGTTATATTAAACAACATTTCTTAGAAAAACGTAGCATGGACATAATATTAGACAGATATTAGTTGATAACACAACAATAATCAAACATAATAAAAAGATATTGGAGACCATCTACATTAGAACAAAGCAAACCACACTCAGCAAAATTACATTTCAAACTCGTCACACACATTACATTGCATCTAGACATATGGTTCTGTTGTTAATATTTCGTTCTCTCGCGTGGTACGACGTCATAGATCCGCATGACGAATTTACGACCTGCGTCTGCTATTCCGCGACCGTTATCGTCGCATAGGAAACTTTTATGTCAATATAACTGGATATCATCTTTGATGGTGAATATCTTTGTTTAAATGTCAATATAACAACTCTGAAGATGGCTCATATGAGCCGAAAGCTTAGATCGACGAAGAGCGTAATAAAAAATATCCAAATGATGGACAGTTTTCATCTTTATTTTCTCCAGAAATTAAAGCAACTATACGAAGCTTAGAACGTTGTCACTTATATTTAACAATATATGTTTGAATCTATCTATCTATCTATCTATCTATCTATCTATCTATCTATCTTCTCTGTCTCTCTCTCTGTCACTATATATATTTAATAAACACTGGCTATAATTTAAAGAATGTATACATTTTTGGAAGACAGCGTAACTATCTCTCTCTCTCTCTCTCTCTCTCTCTATATATATATATATATATATATATATATATATATATATATATATATATATATGTGTGTGTGTGTGTGTGTGGAGAGAAAGAGAGATTTAATAAACACTGACTATAATGATTTAAAGCATGTATACATTTTGGAGGACACCGTATCTCTCTCTCACTATATATATATATATATATATATATATATATATAGTCGACTCTCCCGTCGAATTCGACGTATGAGGGTCACGCAGATCAGTTCTCAGGAAACCGACAGCTCGACAACAGCACATGAGATCTGATTATAGCGGTGAAGGTTTCGTGCAAGACTAGCCACACTTTTTGAAGGGCCGAATTCAGAGACCCGGTGCACTAAGTGCGACAAGGTCCCCAAACGACCCTCCTCTGCAGGTTTTGAATTCAGAGTTTTCCTTCTCCTAGACAAGTTGCCATCCAAGGCTATAGAACCCAGTCTGTCCTGCATTTACTCATAGCTGGAGGAGAGGATTCACACCTTTCCCAAGTAAGTGAATGTAATGGATTCGACTGGAATTCGAACTTGGCTCTCCGATTCCTCACCCTGCCGCTATCCATTACTTCACCGTGCCTCATATATATATATATATATATATATATATATATATATATATATATATATATATATATATATATATATATATATATATATATATATATATATCATTATAGTCAGTGTTTATTAAATTGAATTTTTTGTTGATCGCTTTTAGTTTCTTAGACATTTCTTCGTTAGCATTACCGTTTCCATTGGTACTTGTGGATTCCTGGCTCTTTTATTTAAAATTATTTTGTTAATTATCATGTTTCGCAACCATATGTTATAGCTGGCATTTTACATTTATTATATACTTTACATTTGGTAGAGTATTTTTCATTATATTTTTTTTTTTTTTTTCTGACTATTTTTCATCTTATCGTTATACGTCGTTTTATTTCGTTATTTTTCTTTTAAATGCTATCAATTAATTTTAAGTAGATTTATATCCTGGACAACTTTCAGTTCTTCCTCTTCTATTCGTATCACATCTCTCGATCGGAATGTTATTTTTTTTTTGTTCATATTTAAAACCAACATTGAAACACATTTGACATTTCACGTAATTCAGCCGATGATCCTGATATCACCCAAAATATATCTCTAAATATTTTCCTTTTATTTTTATTTCTGTTTCTTTATTTTCTCGAAGATACTCTCTGGGCATTCAGCAAATAATCCACTTAGCCGTTTTTCTTATTTTATCCGAGACATTCTGCAATCGAATTATTGCAGTCGTGATACCATACATATCCTCAATAACTTTGATATAATTTTCATTACTATTCTGCTCTTGTTGTAAGATAAAGACTGTCGAGTGTTCTACTGAGTCAAATACCTTTTCATAGTCAAGAAGAGCAAAACAAAGTAGTCAGTTTTATTTTATTGTATGATTTTATTATTTGTTGTGTGTGATTGCTATGTAACCACTTATAAAAGCCTGTCTGTTGCCGAGGCTGATTTTCATTTAGGATGTTTTTTTAGCCTACAAATACTTTTGAAAAGAATGCACCAGTCACCCAGTTCATACTCCTCCTCAGTCTTCTAAACCGAAGAAGATATTTATTCCTTGTTTCCTGTTCAGGATTAGATTTCCGGTTCTTTCTCCTACAGTTTTCTCATTCTCTTTCACACCCAAAAAACATTACATCTTAAGGGCATTATCACCTTGCATGGAACAAAATAATATATATACATACATACATACATATATATATATATATATATATATTCCAGCTCAAGGAAGACATTTGCGTTACTAACACGCAACAAAGACAATGTCTAATACCGACAATATTTAACGTCGAAAAAGATAAGAAAAATGAATTCCTTTTAATAATATGTGGAAATATCCACTCTTTAGCCGATGAAGGTCACGAGACCGGAAACCCGTGCAGCAAAATTATGGAAAATAGAACGTAATATATTTTAAAAAAAATCCATATTACAACCCAAAACGTTTGCGGTTTCTTTCTTCTTTTTAATATATATATATATATGAAGAAATATAATTTTACGCTGTGTTATATTTATGTGATAAAGACCTCAAAATCAGAGATAGAGCGTATGTAAATATAAATATAAAAGTGAACACTCAGAGGTGACAGGCTGTTTCATGCTAGACGCAATCGTCACGCCGCGAGTGTTCGATTTTTTCTCGACTATTTATATATATGGGTTAATAGTGCATTGTGGGTAATCTATTCTGGCGGTTATTTTTGCGGGATTGGATTGTTGATTTATTTTACTTGTTTTTCATTTTCATTTATTATTTTATACATTTATTTTTTTCGTTTTTGATGTTTTATTAATATAGTAAAAAATTTTGTGGGATTTGCTTAGGTCACTTATTTAATGGTTTTGGTCTGGGGAGATAATTAAAGCTTTTTGTTCATCCAATTTTTAGGTTGCTTGCCGTTGTCTATTCTGTCATTTTCGCGGGGACAGTGTTTAATTTGATCATTTATTTATTTATTTGGATTAATTATTTTTACTTGTTTTTGCTTATTTTTGTTTATTATAAGTAGTTCTAATGGTTATTTTTAATTTGTTCATTTATTTATTTATTTGGATTAATTGTTATTTGTTTTTTATTTACTTATTTTTTATTTTGTATAATTTATTCACTCTATTTGGTTTTCGATTTTTGAGTAACGTAGTAATGTTTTTGTATAGCTATATAGCAGTTATAGCTATTTTTACGCCCAATTTTTGGATTTATTGCTCTAATCTATTTGGACGGTTATTTTGGCGGGATTGGTTTGTTAATTTGTTTATTTTCCTTCGCTGGTAATATTTTTTTCAAAAAATGTATTGCTTTAAATTTTTTTTTACAAAGTATTTCGGGTATTAAACTTATTTTTACACTTTCATAGTTTTTTTCCCCAGTTTCGGGGTTAACTATTTGCTCAGAGCTGGGACCCTAACAAGTGCTAACACCCTAGTTCAGGGTAGACCTGGGAACACCATCAATTAAGAGGTGGTTCCATGCTCCTCAAATCCTCTTGATCAGAGGCCCTCCTGTTGGATGTAGTTTATCGTCTTACCCAGGACGCGGATGTAGTTTATTGTCAGACCTAGGACAGAGTACAGAGGGTTGCTTTATACGTCCTCCAGCCATGGATTCATCTCCATTATCAAGTGATTTCTAAAGAGTAGGTCCTTGAATATAGTTGTTAACATCCAGGTTTCTGAGACACAAGTGATCAACTCAGGCGTCTTTCAATACTCGCTTCTCCGTCAAACTCTGTTTCTATTTTACATAAATGATATGTCTAAGAGTATACACCGATCAATTGTGAATATCTATACTGACGATACAACTGTATATGGATGTACCGTCATAATTCTAAATGACCAGAGCCTGGCAACTGATCTCTCCTCCGACGGAGCACCAACAGCTCAGCGGTGGATGAACTGGCTACCTCGAAAACCAAACATCATTACCGAGCAGACCCCCAAAATGTGTCCCTGTCTTGAGCGCCTATTAAGACTTACGCTCAATACAGACCTCTAGTGGAACACGTATATACAATTCATCACTTTAATACTTTACCGCTCCAGTAAGTACCTGACTCTTTTTGATATACTTCTACTTAAGTCATATCACGCCGAAAGATCGGTTCCCGTACGTTCACCGTAGTTAAGCAACGTCGAACCTAGTCAGTACCTAAATTGGTGACCGCTTGGGAATAGCGGGCGCTGTAAGCTTGCATGAGCGTGTAGTTTAATCAATAATACCTCTGAATTAGAATTCAAAGAGCAGAGTTCAAATTCTTATCGAGTTCGTTATATTCACTTATGTGCAAATAACTTTGGGAAAGGTGTGAATCCACCTCTTTCTCCCCAGCTATGGGTTAATTAGTAAGACATGTATTAGTAGATGATTATTATCTCTAAAAATATTCTTACAGTTTAAAATTAGTTTTTGGTTTTAAATAATCGGTAAAATGTCGATAAGCCGTAAAAAAAAAAAAACAAATAAATACTGTATTTAGAATAAATTTCACTCTTTCTTAATAGATTATTTTGCTTTTGGAAGGTATCTCTTGCTATTTCAACGTATTTTTATCATCTGTTAAAACGCTACCCAGGTTTTAAGTTGCTGGAGTTGATATTTCCAATTTGTTGCTCGCATCTTGGGGTTTCCTTATTGCTAACGAGCATACATCACGTTTTCTAACATCATCACTTTTTCCCCTTTACTAATTTGTTTAGGCGTTCCTGCAGTTTCCTTTCATTTTTTTTTTACTGCACCTGCCATTAAACCTGTGACATCTGCGTTTCTTGTGTTGTTAAAAAAAGACTTGCAGGATTTCTGTTTCTCTTAGGTTCGCCTCGCAGTAAAAGTTAAACAAATCTAGCGAGATCACGCATCTCTCTCTTACGCCCCTTCTAGCTGAACATTTCAGAGGTGAGATTCTAATAAAGTCGAAGTTTGAAAAAGCAATTTGATTTCGTAAAAATGTCACAAAAGCCTAATGGCTTTGGAGGTCGCCGTTGAAGTGTTTTGGGCTCGTGTCATAAATTTCAGGTTTGTAGAATTAATCATTTTGATAGGTTTTTCTGAACACCTGATAAAGAGCAAACTCGGCAGCTCTCTTTGCAGACGGTAATTCTTTTCCGTATTGTTACAATATTTCCTGATGTCTACTGAGAAAAATGTGGCAATTTTAGTATTGTCTTCCATAGTATGGTGCCACATAAAACGGTGTTTTAATAGATAAAGATATAAAGAAAAGCTCGTTTATTGGTAGATATAATCGGAAAGTTTTACATTTCAATAAGATTTTTTGCAAATAGTTCTAGCAATGTTTGACTATTTGGCATCTATCGCCATATTCGATTTTATGACGCTAGTACCAAAACTCGGATTTCATAGGCATTAAATGGACTTGTCTTTCTCGAGCGAAGTGAAATGGTTTGAAAAGAATGGGAGATTGTAAAGATTGTAAGTAAAGGTTGTCTCAAACTGGGTGGGAAGAAGAAAAATGTAAAACGTGTGTGTGTGTGTGTGTGAGTGTCTGTGTGAGTGTGAGAAAGAGATGAAAGAGTAGGTTGACAAAGAGAAGTAAGTTTGGAAGAAGTGTGGATTAAGAGTTGGATATGAAGGAAGCGAGAAATAAGGTGAGGACAAAAGAAAACTATTTTATGTGAAGTCAAGAAGAATAAGAAGTAAAAGAAGAAGAAAAAGAAGAAGAAGAAGAAAAAGAAAAAAAAAGAAAAAAAAGAAGAAAAAAGAAAAGAAAAAGAAGAAAAGAAGAAGAAAAAAACGAAGAAGAAAAAGAAGAAAAAAAAAAGAAGAAGGAAAAGAGGAAAAAGAAGAAGAGGAAAAAGAAGAAGAAAAAGAGGAAAAAGAAGAAAAAGAAAAGAAAAAGAAGTAAAAGAAGAAGAAAAAGAAGAAGAAGAAAAACAAGAAAAAGAAGAAAAGAAAAAGAAGAAAAAGAAGAAAAAGAAGAAAAGAAAAAGAAGAAAAGAAAAAAGAAAAAGAAGAAAAAGAAGAAAAAGAAGAAAAGAAAAAGAAGAAAAGAAAAAGAAGAAAAGAAGAAAAGAAAAAGAAGAAAAGAAAAAGAAGAAAAGAAAAAGAAGAAAAGAAGAAAAGAAAAAGAAGAAAAGAAGAAAAGAAGAAAAAGAAGAAAAAGAAGAAAAGAAAAAAGAAGAAAAAGAAGAAAAAGAAGAAAAGAAAAAGAAGAAAAGAAAAAGAAGAAAAGAAAAAGAAGAAAATAAAAAGAAGGAAAAGAAGAAAAGAAAAAGAAGAAAAAGAAAAAGAAGAAAAAGAAGAAAAGAAAAAGAAGAAAAAGAAGAAAAGAAAAAGAAGAATAAAAAGAAGAATAAAAAGAAGAAAAAGAAGAAGAAAAAGAAGAAAAAGAAGAAGAAAAAGAAGAAAAAGAGGAAAAGAAGAAGGAGAAAAAGAAGATAAGAAAAAGAAGAAGAAAAAAGAAGAAGAAGATGAAAGAGGAAGAAGACAAAGAGTAACAAAGAGAATGGAGTAAGAAGAGAAAAAAGAAGAGAAGAGTAAGAGAAAAGGGCGAAAAAGAGGAGGAAAAACAAGGATATGGAAAAAAAGACGCTGAAGAAAAAGAAGAAATATAGCAAGAAAAGGAAGAAGGAAAAACAGAAGAACAGCAAGAATAAGAAAATGAGGAAAAGAAATGAAGGAAAAATAATGTGAAGAGAAAATGAAGACAAACAAGTCGAAAGAAGAGGAAGATTGAGAAAATGGATAAGAAATTAGAAACATAAAGAATAAAAAGAAGAAAGAAAAGGGAGAAGTAGAATGAGGAAGGGGGAGGAGAAGAAGAAAAAGAAAAAGAAAAAGAAGAATGTAAGGAATAACGTTCCTACTTCTAAGAACATATTTTTGCTACTACTACTACTACTACTACTACGTCTTAATACTATTCCAAATAACAATAAACTAAAAAAAAAAAACTAATCTCTTTGCATGAAACACTCTTTCCCAGCGATGACGTCAATCGATTTTAGGTGCAGCGAAAAGATAGAGGAAGCCATCTTATCAGCATTGAAGACTCTGCTGACTCGGTTGTCAAAAGGGGACGGTCGGGGATTCAATATGGCAGAGTAAAGGGAGAAAAAAAATACGAGTCAGTGTCTGTAACACAGATGACATAGATAAGCCTGTAACACAAATGGCATAGGTGTAACATAGATGAATAAATATTACACTGAGAAATCAGAAAACAATAAAAAATCAGAAGGAAAAGAACTCCATCGTTATTCCTTTGTGACATATCCCTTGAGGATGTAGGTGACTATGGTTCAGCACAGTCTTTTGTTGCTTAGCAATATTTTCACCATTTACAACCTTCTTTGGCATTTTGCTACAGTTTCTTCTAATCATATTCTCCAATTTCTTCAATACTCCACGTCACTCCAGAAAATGAACGATCATAACTCTCCACAACTTCCTAACCATTGTAGCTCTTAGTAAGATCTATCTTTTTGCGATCCTTCCTAATCGCTGTTCTGCCGGCCATTTACTCATTAGGTAGTTATTTTTTTTTATACTATTTGAATTATTCGGACTGTTGTCCTCATCTTTATTCCAATATTCAAAGCCAAGGAAGAGATAATACATTAAAAGTGAAAATGGCGCCTGTACAAAGAGAAGACATACGTTAATACTTATATTTATATATATATATATATATATATAACGAATAAACATAGAAAGCGTATATAAACACAGATATCTGGACAGGAAGGGTTATCCATTGTGCAATATGCAAACTATTGGACCAAGTAGACGAATGTTTTAAATAAACAGGGCCGATATATTTAATACTCTTTACTTTTTGTTGCCTGCGTCTTGGAATATTAACAAATACTGTTCCTGGAATTGCACATTGTTATCAGCAGAATACTTATCATGTATAGTCAGTCTTACACGGGTTAAAAGACGGGTAGCGTCACGTAGGACAGCCGTTAACATTAATATCGAATATATATATATATATATATATATATATATATATATATATATATATATATATATATAATGGACTCTCCCGTCGGTTTCGACGTATGAGGATCTGACAAGTTAATTGATTCAGTTATGAAATTTTGAGCGATAATCTTAAGTGGCACTTAAGACCCACTAGTGATTTACAAAAGAAGGCCGCATATGGAGCAAGTGTGAGGATTGTGGGATGAGATCACTGTTAGATTGGCTGACCTTTTAGATCTAGCTCTAGATTCTTGAAGATGATTCAGAAAAGCAGATTGAAAACTGCTGAGTCCACTAAAACACGTAGATCTCCATTCTACCCCGCTCCAAGGCTAAGCACTCAATTTAGTTAGCTCATGTTAGTGAATATACATAATATCTAACGTCGATAGCACAACTCGGAATTTCATGCAGTTCTTGTAATCTTCAGGCGCGGAACAATATATATATATATATATATATATATATATATATAATGTTCCTCACCTGAAGAGTTGTGCTATCGACGTTAGATATTATGTATATTCACTTTAATTTACACCTGAGGAAGAAATATATTTATACGTATGTGCACACACACACACACACACACACACACACACACACACACACACACACACACACACACATATATATATATATATATATATATATATATATATATATATATATATTAAAAAGAAGAGAGAAACCGCAGTTTCGTCTACCAATTTTCCATCCCAAATCGTGGTATTGTTTCCAGACAATTCCCAACGATACTGTAAACGTCTTCCCATGTTGATATAAAAAATTCAAATCCTTGATGAATCAGCCATGGTGAGATTCGAACCCTGATCCCATGATTTGAACGCTAACATTGTGGGAATTTTGCTACATGCCTGTTATTTAAAGAGAGTAGAGATTTCTCCCCTTGTGGGACCGTGGGGATGGGGGCGGCTAGAATCAGTAACCAATCTCGTTACCTCAGTGTAAAGAACAGGTGCTTCTACTAGACGGTCATCCATCGAGGAAGCCGACGCTTTAGACCAAATTAGGGTCCTAAATTTCGCAGAAGAAGCAAATCCAACTAATTTTCGTGCCTGACGATGGTGGGGGAGACAGCGGCCGAAACGTTGTGATAATAACAACAAAAATGAAAAAAAAAAAAAAAAAAAAGTCCGCATGTAAATAATGAAAAATGATGACTATTCGTTAAAGTTGGGATTTTACAAGCAAAAAATACTAGTGGTGGGAACAAATATTTTTCTGTTTGAGCAATTAAATTGGTTTTTATGAACGAAAACCATAAGACGGTCGATGGTGATCGGTATCGGGGTGGATGGACAAATAAATCAAAGATGTTTTATTATATCATGGTGCGTTCTAGAAGGAGGTTACGTTACTGATTTCCACCGAGCAGCCTCTACAGGTTTCATCGATTATTTTAATTGATCAATCAATTATTCATATTTAAGTTCGATATTCTATGAACGTTGATCGGATCGAAGAGACACGTGAAGAAGGCCGAAACACTGACAATAACAACAAAGATGAAAACGTTAGTCCGAAAGTAAATAAATGTAAGCAATGATAATCTTCATCCGAGATATTCGACTAGAAATGATTCCTGTTGTGTCGACAGGCTATTTTGCTTTCTTGATTTTGAATCGAATGACATCAATGTATTAATTGTTGATTTATTGGAGTCGAAATTGAAAGAAATCCGACTAAAAAAAAAAAAAATAAAGACTAAAACATACTAGCAAATGCCGATTCGAGAAAATTATTTTAATATACATATAATCTTTTTTTTTGATTTGTTTGTTTTATTTATTTAACGGCACATCAACTCCTCATGGGTCATTTAATGCCGAATTTTAATTTTGGGGAGAGCATTAGTAATTTTTTGCAAAAATGTATTGCTCGTAATTGTTTTCTTCAAAAATGTATTGCTGGCAATTCTTCGCTATTTATATTATTCGGATTATTGTCTTCATCTTTGTCGTCATATTTATTACAACGTTTCGGCCGTTGTACGCTCCGGCCTTCATCAGGTGGTTGGAATGTCGAACTGAACCCTTTATTTCGCTCACTGGGGTAGACTGTTCTAGTTCCACGTGCCATGTTTAATGGCTGTCAGTTATCACCTGGTAATTCACCTCTCCAAGTTCTCCACTGCCTTAACCGGGTATTGAACTCACACCCTTCGGGTCCTGTCACTGGATCTAACTAATGCCTTTATTCACTGTGCCATGTGTCCAACCACCTGATGAACGCCGGAGCGTACAACGGCCGAAACGTTGTAATAAATATGGCGACAAAGATGAGGATAATAGTCCGAATAATTTAAATAGTGTACATAATACCTCATCTCAGAAATATAGACAGATACTGGCAATTCTTCTTTTACAAAAATGTATTGTAGGTACTATTTTTTAGAAGACTATATTTCTTTTTTAAAGTGCATTGTTGGTAATATTTTTCTTATAAAAATATATTGCCGGTAATTCATTTACTATGAAAATGCTACTCTCATAGTGTTTTGACCCTATTAATCTTAACTATTTGACCTTAAATGTTTGCCTATAACTAGGACCCTAACAGGTGCTACCACCCCGGGTCAGGGTGGACCTGGGAACAACAGCAATTAAGAGGTGGATCCAAGCTCCTCAAAACCTCCTGATCAGAGGCCTTGCTGCCGGCTGGAGTTTGTCATACCCAGGACTAACAATTAAGAGGTGGTTCCACGCACCCAAAACGCCTCATCTCCAGTACAGAGGCCTTGCTGGCGGATGTTATTTATCGTCATACGTAGGACGATCGTTTTTGGTTGAATTTTAGCTAATTTCTATTCCTACAATTCATTGTTTTGTAATTGTAAATTGTTATTCCTGTTCTTGGGAAACACATTTTAATTTTTGCGTCGCGTTTTCTATGACTCTCAATTCGAAGTACGTCTTTTGCAATAGTTGCCCTACCAAGGCAAGAAAGTTCATTAATGTTGTGGTAGGATCCACCTAATTTGCATAGTGGAGTACCGACCATATAAATATGGCTGGTACCGGGAAGAGAGGGAGGAATCAAGAGATTCAATCCAGAGACTCTGCCCGACTGCGACTAAGTCAACACATTCTCCAGGAACGGTCTTCCCAAGAATATACAAAAGACTATATGTAAATATTGTGTACACTTTCTTGTTTCAATACATTTTGTTCTAAGTACATTTTGTGTTGCATTATTATTCCATGCATTAGTCAAGTCTCAACAATTCTGAAATACTATTTTACTCCTTGGTAGTGGTATGAAAGAGAAGAGATGGGAAAAAAAGTGAATTAGCATGAATTCGAACTCTGTTTGCTAATTCCATTTTCCACGCCGATTGCAATTACGCCACCCGCACATACCACTGGTGTAAATTTCGGTGTGAAAATTGTTTTTAAACCTCCAGAAGAAAAATATTCATGATATTCAGTTCTTTAAAACCCCTTTGGAAAGTTGACAGCCTCTTACAGTAAAAGGGGTATTGAATTATTTTGAGCTTATCGATATAGCCAATTAACAATTCAGAGTTTTACAGGTCGACTTGCACAAAGTCATTTATGGTAATTCTGATGTCATTCCGTACTGATATTTTTTTTTGGTGAAAACACCGCTTGCAGAATTGTGTACGTAATATAGTTGAACATTGTTTAGCACTTTGGAAAGTTTTGATTTAATGACTTTCTACTGTCAATCGGTTGTCAAAATGCAGGCTGTCCGAATCTATTTCTATTAAGAACAGTAATAAAATTTCCCTCCACCCCCCCCCAAATCGCAAGACATTTACGCAAGGTGCAGCAAAAAATAAATATCCCGAGATGTGTTTATCAGGGTGTTGAGGGACAGAAAAACTATCGTTAGTATAGAAGTTTTATGTAATATCTGGGTTTTTTTTTTGTTGTATGGCAGTGAATGCTGGACGACCTTCTGAGAGAAGAGACTTGAAGCAACAGAAATACGATTCTACAGAAGAATGCTGAGGATACCATGAATCGAAAATGTGAGCAACGGCGAGGTTTTAGAGAAAATTGGAACAAAAAGGAAACTCATGCTTAACATCAGGAAGAGGCAGTTGAAATTTCTGGGGCTCGTAATGAGGAAAAAGGGCTTGGAAAATCTGATACTCACAGGACAGATTGAGGGAAAGAGGGTCTGAGGAAAGCAGCACGGAACATACTTGATGAACTTTGAGTAAATGGATGACAGTAAGAAAAAGGAGATGTTGGTGTTTAATGTATATATGAACTGTCTACAGTTAATATTAGTTCATACAAAAGTGGCACGCATTTGTCTTCAGTCCGTTTACTCATCGTTTTCAGCGTTACGATGTTTTTTTTTATCTTTTGATTGTTTGGGACATGTTGAGAATGAGATCATTATATATTTCTAAAATCTGTCATCATTGTTTACAATTTATTTTTTTGGCATTATTCAAAAGGAGCTGCCTAATATGTTGAACAGCAAAATAGTAACCAGTATTAAATAAATAAAAAGAAAAATCCAACTGTACTAAAAATATTTCTTTGTTCAACGAACGGCACGTTGTGTAGAAGGAGGGACAGAAAAAAAGACGTCAGTTATAAGCTCATTCCGTTTGGAAGATTGATTCGAATAAGTACTGCTCCGAATTCAAAGAAATAATAAAAAAAAAAAAAACACTTAAAAGTATATTTAAAAAAGATTAATATTTCATCAAGATAATGCAACATGACATGTTGTTTGTTAATCACCCAGACCTCGTTAGATGATTATTTTTACGGCTAATTAACCCTTTTAAGTTTATTTAATAATTTTGTATTTTAAGATTTTTTTGGATATAATAATGATTTACTGATACAAGTTCTACTAAATAACCCCTAGCAGGGGGAGAACATGTGGATTCATAACTTTGTCAAGAGTATTTGCGTGTAAATGAATATAACGCGCCCGCCTGGAATTGGAACACGACTCTCCAATTCCGAGCCGTTATCCTTTACACTTCCCGCAAACTGAATCCTACAGCACCTGGTATTTCTAAGCATTGACACATCTAAATACTGACCAGGATCGACGGTGCTTACCTTTCAATTTTTCACTATATTAATCAGATATCATACATATGGTTTAGCCTTTAATATTGTCTTTACAGAATTTTCTTGAAATTAATTCCAGTTCCATGGAAGACTGCAAAATATGAATGGTGCAGTTTTTGATTCAGAAAAAGAAAACGATCTGGGACGATGGAATTATGAAATTGCTTTAAAGATGGCCGAATATATTGGAACAAAATAGGCATAATATAGTCAATGGTGAAAATAACGAAAAGAAAATTAGTTAATACACCGACCAAAATCTTTATATTAAGTTACAAATATACACATAAACACTCACTCACTTTCTCTCGCTTTCTCATATATATATACATACATTATATATATATATGTATATATATATTTGAGTCATCGTTCTCACAGACACATACACATACTCACACACATATATATTTATTAAAGACATTTTTATGTTTAACGTTGTTTTTTTTTTATAGATACAAGTATTTAAGTAAATGCTCTGTTTATGATAAACAGTATTAAATAACATTTACCGGCCTGAATGTCCGAGAAATTTTCATAGAAAATATTCGTCCTTTGACAGGATTCGAACCTGCATCCGAAACGGAACCGTCATTTACGCTGACGTGCCTTACCGTCTCGGCCACAAAGGAGCGTTTACTTAAATACTTGTATCTATAAAAAAAACAATGTTAAACATAAAAATGTTTTTAATAAATAAATTGTCCAGACTTTGTCCATTTCTTAATATATGACGTCATATATATATATATATATATATATATATATATATATATATATATATATATATATATATATATATATATATATATATACACACGCACACATGGTGTCCATAAAGTTCAAAGTGCCCTTTAAAAGATTTATGACTTTATTTGTATTTACGATAGAAATAATTTGTAAAAAGGATTAGAAAGAAGTAAATCTATATTTTTTAAGGTTTTATTGAAATTTTATTTCAGTTTCCACATGTCCTCCATCATTAGCAATACAAAGGGTAATACGATTTTCACAGAAAACATTTGCCAACTGATTTACACTAATGTCTGAAATCACATTAGTTATTTTAGCTATACTTAAAACTAGGTATATTAAACTTTATAACATTTTTTACAGATTATTTCCATTGCAAATACAAATAAAGTTATAAATTTTTAAAGTGCATATGAACTTTATGGACACCCTGTATATATATATATATATATATATATATATATATATATATATATGAGAAAGATAATGCTGGACACTCCCATCGTTTTTTCAACGTATGAGAGTCAAGCAACTCAGTTCCTAGGATCCAACAGCTAGAAACCTGCACATATGATTTGATTATAGTGGTGAAGGTTTTCTGCAGAACCATCAACACCTTTTGAAGGGGGCGAATACAGAGACCTGGTGCACCTCGTGCCACAAGCTTCTAAAACGACCCTCCGCAGGTTTTTTTTATTTATTCAGAGTTATCTCTCTCCTATACCAGTTGCCATCCAAGGCTATAGAACCCAGCCTATCCTGTAGGAAAAGAAAAGGATTCATACCTTTTCCAAAGGTATTAGCACGTAAGTGAATGTAATGGATTCGAGATACTATATATATATATATATATATATATATATATATATATATATATATATATATATATATATATATATATATATAGTGTGTGTATTGGAATGTTAAGACATCTTACTTTTTATATTCTTACCAAATCCATTACTAACGTATGCGGCCATACAGAGTTTGGCTTCTCTGCCCAGAACACATTCTGTACGCGTTGGGCATCACTGGAAATATGGGAGTACCATTAGTTGCGAAATGGGTTCCACAAGTGATGACGAGAGAATTGTGAAATGTCCTGCAGCACACACACACACACACATATATATATATATATATATATATATATATATATATATATATATATATATATATATATATATATATATATATATATACAAGGCTCTTCGTTAAATCGAATTGAGTTTTCTCAGTCACTGTGTGTTTATCTAAAAAATAAATACGCTTCAATTCACCTTCATCCCTGCCGTGCGCCAACGGGTTCGTAGTAGAATCTCCGACTGACATCAATTCAGTCGGGTTTCGATCCCAGCTAGAGGCGACCGAACGTCTAGCCACACTGATGAGCTACGATACACCGAAACAGTCTGTCTGTATCTGACTATATATATATATATATATATATATATATATATATATGTGTGTGTGTGTGTCTAAATGTAAAAAAACGATGCATAATATATATATATATATATATATATATATATAAAGGGGGTTATAGTTGTTCCAACGAGAGAAAAGTATATATTTTAAAGAGAAGCTAGTCAAAGAAGAATTTGGATTACTAACACACATAAAAGTCAACAGTTGAACATAAGAAAACATAACGGAAAAATTACAATTTAAATAATATTTGGAAATAACCATTCTTCGCCTGATGAAGGTCACTTGACCCGAAACACGCGTGACAAAAATATGAAAAATAAGGTATAAAATATTTATTTAAAAAATCCACATTATAACCAAATTCGTTTGTGGCTTCTCTTTTCTGTATTTAAAGCCATAATGAAATTTTGTACCACCACATAAATTATTTATGTTTTTTTTAAAATTCTTTCTTTATAATTATTTTGTTTGGACATTTTTGACATATTTTAATAATCAAGAATTTAAAGTTTAATGAAATTCAATGGACGGTGAATTTTTAATTAAAAATTTTATTGTTTTTATTACGCACATTAATTATGAAATTAGTATTTATGGAAGGTCGTTAAGAAAATAATTATTATCTCCTCTGGCGACTATTGACGTATTTTATCATACAAATTTTTAGAAAAAAGGAAATGAGGTTTTTGTCGTTTTTTCCACTCATATTTCAAATTTCTTATGAAATATGGAATATCTAGGCGGTGGAGGTCAAATAAAATTAATTTTGGCAAAATTTGCTTCAAGTACATAAATATGTTTTTCTTTTTTTATGAAATTGTCTTGAAATTAAACTGAATATTAAAAATTTAGAGAAGATATTAATTATTGCAATCTGTTTTCAAATTATGACTGTTTGTAATTTTTGTAACAAATTTCTATTTTTTTTTAAATCGGTATGCCTCCATCCAAGGCAATAAAGCCACTAAGACAAGGATGTAAAATAATTAAGAACAAAAACATTAATAATGAGTGAGAAGTAAAAAGAATAATCAGGAGGACAGCAGATAGCGATTGACATAACATTTATATGTTTGCTATTTGTGGGGAATTCCCTCATATCATAACAGCAGAAATTAGCCTCATGTTCACAGAGATAAAAGCATACTTGACGGAAAATAAAAAATCCACAAATAACAGGAAAAGCATTGTAAATTCTATGTTAATTTTATACAATTTATTTATATTTTTGCGCGTATTGGTGTGTGTATTTTTTTAGGTTACAATTGTTTTATGCTTTATGTGATAAAAGGGAGAAATTACTACGTAGTATTACAAGCCATATCACGGAGAGAAGTTTGACACGTGTTGCCCGTACCAAGGTTCGTGGTGAAGAGATTGGATTTAACGGCTTTTAGAGGGATGACCGTATTTTCGACAAGGAAACTTTTTGTTGAATGCTGGGAGACTTTTTATTATTTTTATTTTTTATTTAATTTATTTTAAACAAATGATTGTTTTATTTTATTTATAATTTTCATTATTATTATTATTGCTATTTTATATTTATTTAATTATATTATTAATAATAATATCCCTACAGATTAACGTTGGCTGGAAAGCATGGAACCGAAACGGTGTTCTCGCAATTGCGGGAAAAGAAATTGTAAACATAGAACTTATGGCTACATCTAACCAGTTCACCTGTAAATTGATGAGATCTAGAGCGTGTTTAACTCCTTATAGCAAAGAGGTGTATCCGTTTTTATCAATGTAGTCTTACTTTAAAAGAGTTTTTTTCTTATCCAATGCCTATTCTCAGATAAATTCACGAACTAGTTATGTTAAAACTGGCCAAATAAATGGAACAGATTTTGTACAAAGGAGGTAGTGATATGTGTTCAGCAACGGTGGGAACAGTCATGCGGTCACAGCGTCAGAACATCGAAGTTGTTGAAATTTGTTTAATAGATTTGGTCCAAATTTCGGATCATTACTATTGAAAAGAACGCAACAGAAGTGGCTTGGATTTAAAGTCGGTCTACTTATCCCACTTAGCGCGCCACATATTAGATAAAAGGGTTAAAATGATGTCGTTTCCAACAGCGCCCTTGAACATCTACTGCTCTAATTGAGAGTTCACAGTACCCTCAAGAGGGCGCTATCATCCAAATTGATTTTAACAACGAGTAAAACTGGTAAAAAGGAAATAGTATTTTGCTCATTTGCTTCAGTTAATTTATTTAGGAAAGCGAGTTTTCAGAGAACCGCAATACAATATTTACTCAGTTGTGGCCAAAACGGGGCCTCATCGACATGTGAGCAATAAATCGGGATTGGAATAGCAAAGTTGGAACGGCCTCATATCTCCGAGTGGTAGCAATGAGCCCTCCCCCCGAAAAGAAAGTTTATTTCCTGCTGCTTAATGGATCGACGCCATTTCTGTGAACATATTACGCCCGATAGCCTCGTTTTCGATAAGATTTATTCGGATACCTAACGCATTTCTCTAGTGGATAAGGCCATCTTCTTTAGAGAAAGTCCAGTTAAAATGAATCATAGCTAAGTAAAGAACAGAAATCTTTGAAAGTCGATATCTGAAAATCATTTTGCTTTTTGAGAGAGAGAGAGAGAGAGAGAGAGAGAGAGAGAGAGAGAGAGAGAGAGAGAGAGAGAGAGAGAGAGAGAGAGAGAGAGAATAATTTTGTCACGAACCGAGTAAGGGTACACGTTTACTTCAACCACAGCGGCAGTGTAGTGTTCTGATCAAGATAGACTGACGGAGCCCATACCTCCTCCAGTTGGTTTCGAATTCGGTGTTTTCCCTTATTCTAGACTAGTTGATGCCTGAAGGCAAAGGGGTTTCAGTTAGTCAGCGCTGTTATTTAGTCCATAGCTGCGAGAGAGGAACTTTCTGAGCGAAATTAATGCGAAGTAAATGCAACAGAATCGAGTAAAGATTGAACTCATCACGCAGGATGATAAACACAGCACACGGCACTAACCGTTCCTCCAAGAAAACTTTGCCCGCAATCAAAAATAATAAATAATTGAACTGTGCAAGAATATAAGCAAGCGACTTTGGATTTAGTAAATAACTGAATAGTATAGTTGAAACAAATATATAAATGTATTTAAAATCGATTTGTTATGATTCGATCACCAGTCATCGAAATAGACAACTAAAGTGCATTACATGAACTGCTGAATATTCGACCCCCTCCAAAAAAAAACAAAACTACAATCGAAATGAATCTTTAAATACTGCATTACGTCTTTTTTTTTTTTTTTTTTAAATATTTTTCTTTAATGTTTTGCGATTATTTGAATTGGTTACTTCAGTTGATTGTTTATGTTTTAATCATATTGATGTTTTGAACTCATTAAAAACGAAAACTAAATTTAATATCTTCTCATAAATCACATCAGGTTTTTAACAACACAACCGTCGCTAACTGTTAATTTTTTTAAGTGACAATTAAAGTGTTATTATTGAAATAATCATTTCATAAAAGAAAAACAAAAATATAATAAAATATATATTTTTTTAAAGACGGTGAATGTGGGAGGCTATTTTCTTCATTGAAACGCGATGAGAGTTTTAAGAAACCATTTTTTTTATAAATCTTTTTTAGAATTCAAATATCACGAAACTTTTTAAAATTTACATTTTTAGTACATTTTAACAGGAAAGTTGAATTAGTTACTTATACAAAAGCAAAATTCTCTCTCCCTCCTAATTCTAATACAGAGGGGTCCGAAAATCTTGTCACTCGAATCCTCTCTTCCAAACTGTAGCATCTCGTATCAGCCATCTGAAATAGAAAAGTATATTATATAGGAGTGACAAGACTTTCGGACCACCGTGTAGAATGAAATTGCGTGCAAGAAGTTAAGTTCCTCATTGGATTATCTTTCCTTACCTGCCAATAACGATCTTTCGAATAAACTGTTGTCTTTCCACGATGGCGTTTTACTTGCGAGTGTAATAACTCTCGGTCTGTCGGAGTGGATGATGTTGAAAGCAAGAACCTTTGGCTATTTTACAAGTACACAAATTTTGCAAGTACAAAATAAACAACCCGGGAATTTGTACTTATTTAAGATTTTGTCACTACTTAGCATATTTACACGAATCTAAAAATAATGCGGCATAACAGTGAAAATCGAATTCACAACACAATAATGTTTTTATTAGGTTGGTGCAAAAATAATTTCGTTTTTTCTAACATACGTTACTATGTGAGAAAAACGAAATTATTTCAGGCACCAACCTAATATAAGATTTGTTTTCTAATCATCGTTTCACGGTGTTGTGATGAGATAACCCAACTTCCCCATTCACGATAATGGACGGACTGGTTGCCGATTAAGTACGACCACAGCGGACAGTGGAAAAAGGTCTTCATTTGTTAACACCTATTGAGGTTAGCTTACTCCTGACTCTGTCTCTGTATTTTGACATACCTACATCCGATTATAAAATTATTATTGAAAAACCAACACTCGGGTTTACTTTGTTTATTATGCCTTGCACGAGATATAACACACGGTATCCCCTCCGCTCATTTAAGCTGTTGCTCGATCGAAATCTATTTCTGCGAATCATTTAACTCCAAGCAAGGCGACAAAGCCACTAAGAATCAGGAGAGACAAGGAAACTGATAAATAACAATGACAGGGATAGAATTCATAGAATTCGTGCTATGAAGATGAATCTACTATGGCCTTCCAGTGTTTCGCCATTGTCGTATATTTCATTTACTTCTGTGATCTTGTCGATATCGAAATCGTCTAAGACTGAGACCATTTCTATCACGATGCCGTCTGGTCTAGCTGGTTTGTTCCAGTTTCTCTCGGACAGTGTCGATTTTACTTCAGATTTTAATGATTCTGTTCTTTTTAAGCTTTTGCATATTGTAGCTCTCTCTCTCTCTCTCTCTCTCTCTCCCTCTCTCTCTCTCTCGTTCTCATCGTGAAATTATTTCTTTAACGTATTCGCTCTATCTTTGGAGTATTTTTTTACCGTCCTGGGATACCGTGGTGACAAGCAATGTCTAGTTGCTTCGGGGTGTCATACAGGACTCCTTTTTCAACAGTGTCGATCACTGGATCAAATACAGGTACCTTGAGGTGCCGAAAAAGCAACGAGAAACAGGCTGACACTCGTTGTTGCTTTTTGGCATCCCAGAGTGTTTAGGGTACGCACTTGCACGTCTTCTCTGTGCGGGGCAAATAAAATCTGACTGTTTCATCCGAAATCTGTTGGGTGCCTTCAGGGCATCTTCATCTAAGACATGTGGCCGTCCACTGAGCGGGTCATCACAACGGGAGAGATGTCTCGATCTGAACTTCTAAAACCAGTGCCTGGCGGTGCGTTCATTCACAGCATTATCCTCAAAGTCTTGACGTACTCGGCGGCTTAATGAAGCTGCGGACAAACCCAGCTTCACGACTACTCTGAACGAGCTGCTTCGACACCGCCATGTTTCCTCGCCGTTGCTCGAGCTATGACTGATATCTGGCGCAACGACAATTGCCTACTAATAACTGGGAATATCTTGAACACTTCTTTGTTTCCTGATTGCTGGCCTCTGCATAATTTTGGAGAATGAGACATTTCTTTAAAGGAAATATATATATATATATATATATATATATATATATATATATATATATATAGTCTTACTTTAGTCTTCTAATACAGGTACTTTATGGCGTGTGCACAAATATCAAGAGGTGAAGTAATGGATAAGGAGGCACGGATTGAGGAATCGGAGTTCAATTCCAGTCGCATCCATTACATTCACTTATGTGCTAATACCCTTGGGAAAGGTATGAATCCTTTTCTTCCCCTCAGCTATGAGTAAATAGCAGGACAGACCGTGTTCCACAGCCTTGCATAGGCAACTGGTCTAACGCAGAAAAACAATGGCAACCTACAGCAGAAAAAAATCTGCCTCATCAGTCATGTATCAAAAAGATACATGATTGCCTAAAACGTGTATCACGCATGGCACATAACTGAGTCTTTGTAATTAAAGTGTTCAGTATGAAAGAGGCGCGGTGAAGTAATGAATAACGGCTTGGATTCAGGAGTTGGAGTGCCGAGATCGAATTCAGTCGAATCCATTACATTCACTTACATGCTAATACCCTTGGGAAAGGTAAGAATTCTCTTCTTCTCCCCACCAGCTATGTGTAAATAGAAGGACAGACCGGTTTCCATAGCCTTGAATGGCAACTGGTCTACCGCAGAAAAAGAAATGGCTATCTACTGCGGGAAAAAAAAAAAAAATCATCAGTGATGTATCGAAAGATATGATCGCCTAAGCCTGTATCAAGCACATGACTGACTGAACGGTTTCTATTTTCATCTGTTATGATTTCTTTTATTCAATTGTTACCAAACACGCATCGACACATATATGCGTACATACATCAAATTCGACCAAAAATGGAGTTCTTTCTTTCTTTACTTGAAGTGTTCAGTATGGAAGAGGCACGGTGAAGTAATAGATAACAGCTTAGATTGAGGAATCGGAGAACCGAGTTCAATTCCAGTCGAATCCATTACATTCACTTACGTGCTAATACCCTTGGGAAAGGTATGAATCCTCTTCTTCTCTCCCACAGCTATGGGTAAATAGCAGGACAGACCAGGTTCTATAATCTTGGATGGCAACTGGTCGAAAGATACATGATCGCCTAAGCGTGTATCACGCACGGAACATAACTGACACAAATATTTCAAAGTACATTCAGCATGAATTATTTGCAATTTAATAATAGAGCAATATATAAATACAGGTGACATTTAACTTAGCTAGGTCCAATTATTGACCCGATCATCTGATAATGTTTCTTTCATCATAATGACACATTCATGCTTACCTTAGCAACTATAGTCAATAAAAAGTCCTAATTGTCGCCTTATGTCTGTGGAGGATGCGACCCAAAAAATAATGTGATAAGTTATTCACAAAAACTGAACAAGATTAAGTAAGCACCCCCTATATTGCCACAGAAATACTCAAACAGACACTTTAACAATTACGAAATACTATCCAAAATGCGAAAAGCGTACCGCATCCATAGGAGAACTGACATTCAGGGGTGGGGGCGGGGGGTAATTAATCTAAATAAATAAAGGAAAAAAAAAAAACAGGGTACGTTGAAAATCCATACCCTAGCTAAGTTTCTTTACATTATAAATGAAGTGACTGCATTGAAACATTTGATTTATTTCGTCTTCAAACTTTTACATTTGATGATGTCACTGGTTTCAGGCGCAATGTAAATTTAAAATAAAAGATATGTAAAAGAAACATCCTGCAATGTGTCAAGTAATTTAAACCATTATTTGGTAATCTAAGGTCTTTTAAGTATGGTGAGCAAAAAAAAAAAAAAATAAATAAATAAATAAAATAAAATACAATAAATAAATAAATGACCTCCCACCTCTCACAACTCCCAAATAAACTGCCTGGGATAGGATTAAAACTTGTCGGATAATCACATATACAGAAGGAGTGAATTTTAAACGTTCTAAAAACTAAGCACTCGAGAAAGTTCCTTGTAACATAAAGAGTCTATATTTATCAAACACCAGAACAAGGTTCGATCCCCTCTTGGGAATGAAATCAATATTAGATGTTTACTGATATAAATCCTTTAGTCATCTGAATGGCATCTCACTGGGTGTTGTTGAACGACCACGGATATTGAATCTTATCGGCTCCAAGGAGATAACTCTATGAAAATTTGTGGCATAAAATGATAAGGATATATCGTAATCTTTCATCTTAGTGGTTGGAATGTCGAAATAATCCGCGACTCCTGTTTCTGTGCTTTAGAGTTGTTTCTATATTTCGTTGTAGAAAGGAAAAAAGAATGAGACGTCGAACTAAGGATGAAATTTCTTTTACTATATAGCGTCTGATCACTTTCAAGCCGACGGAAAGACCGTTCAGTATCACACTTAACGTGCAATTGGGTCAGGTGCCTCACTGACGTGCTTTGCTCTTTTTGAACACGTGTAATATATAAAACAAACAGCAATGGCAGACCGATGTCAAACAAGCAGCATTGAAAATTGTATTTCATTATCTTCACTAAAATTAGGAAGTTTAAAAAATACTTTGACGGTTGAAACTACATTTTGGACGACGCTAACAATAGTCATTTTAAAATGATTAAACTCAAGTGAACTTTGTCACAAAGAAAAAAAAGCTTCATAAAAACGAATATTGAATATCGGCTAAAATACTTTAAAACATTTGATTTGTAAATTGCCTAATGTCTGACATAAGGTTATATTTCTCACTGGTCATATAGGATGAGTATTTGAATTCAGAGAGAATTTCGAATGCTGATTCACTCAACTTCCTTCACTTTTGAATTGACGATGCGTATTCTTTTAATTTCTTCTTACTCCTGTCGGCCAGCAATTGTGTACTTGTGATGTATTCAGTTTTGTATGTATCAAAGGCTTTGTATTAAAATCTCACAAAGGAGATTTAGATTAAAAGTTGTTTTTTTTTTTCCAACTGTCGCTTTTCTTCTCTTTTGAGGTGCTAGCAACGGCTCCAATTCAGACACAAGGGGAAAAATGTATATTCATCAAAATCAGGAAAAAAAATTCATCCTCCAAAAAAAAAAAAAAAAAAAAAAATTAATTCATTTCTACAGAAGGGTTTATATTCAGGGTCTGTCTTTCTTTCTTTCTTTCTTTCTTTTATAATGGAATATGCGTACACCTGTGTTCCCCCTCACTGGAATATGATTGGCTGGTGTCCGTCATAAATACCGACGGACGTGTAGGAGAGTCAAGAGCCTTAGTCTGAGAGCCAAGTCTATAACGACGCCCATTGGACTACGCCGTTGATCTACGTCTTACCTGCGACTACGACGCGTACCAATCGATTACGGCTACCGTATTCTACTTGCTTATAGTAGCCAAAACCACTTAGCTACTTTGTTCAATTATATCCCTTTCCGAGACATATCCTTTTCTTTCTTTCAAAAAAGTCGAAGAATCAGAAAGATTTGTAGGCCAGACTTTTTGCTGAATAATTTATTGCTATTCATCTTAATTACAATCTTGTTGGCAAATTCTCATTCAAGCATGGAGCTTTCGGTGGTGCTTGCCGAATTGGGGTGGGGTCATGTGAAGCATCGGTAAATCTGTATCCGATTTCAAGACAAATAAATACAGAGAATTTTTAAAATGAAGAATTATCATTACACTCCATTAATTTATTTGGACTGTTATGTTTGTTCTGATTATTTTAATAGCATAGGTATAAAATTTTATAAAACGGCACGCCAGTTACGATTTTCAAAATGGTCGTTTGTTTATCAAGGACGCTACCAAGTTCTATAGCACTCCAAAAAAGAATTTGCTAGCGTTCCGACAGTTTGAAATAATTTCATTAGCTTTTGTATATTAATCCATTCATGTTATTGACATCGATGATTTTCCAGTTTCTCCTCCAGACATAGTTAGCAATATTATCCTCTAGTTTTCCTCATCTTTCATTTAATTAGATCCCATTCTACTGCTTATGGATTCTCTTCCAATTTTAGGTTTCATATCTGTTTTGAATACATGATTTCATTTCTATATCTTTCATATTTGAATAATAATAAATCGTTTGCTTATCTTTCCTTAAATCCTCTCCCAGTACATTCTGCATCTGCATTCTACTTTGTTGTCACGTTCACCTTTATATATATATATATATATATATATATATACTCGACTCTCCCGTCGAATTCGACGTATGAGGTCAAGCAGATCAGTTCCTAGGAAGCTGACAGCCCGACAGCAGCATGAGATTTAATTATAGTGGTGAATGTTTCGTGCAGAACTACAAGGTCCCCAAATGACCCTACGCAGGTTTTGAATTCAGAGTGGTTTTTCTCCTAGACCAGTTGCCATCCAAGGATATAGAACCCATTCTGTCCTGCTATT
>CAHIKZ030002777.1:9297500-9315594 GCA_903632075.3 Acanthosepion pharaonis | reverse complement strand
GAGAAACCCACAATAAACCGGCCTTTGTGCCATCTTTTTTCGTGGGTGAAATGATAAATACCGAACGGTGTTGAGAACGTCAGCCGGGATTCGGATATTTGAAGTACCAACCATCACAACTAGATTTTCTGCGTCATTGACTATTATATTCCAAGTTCCTAACGTCTTGTACGACTTATTAGAAATACAAGCCTCCACTGTGAAAATACTCCACAACAGTTAATTAAATAAAAGCAAGGGAGGCGTTAAAATTTACGAACAATTCCTTCCCCAGTTAAGTACTGATTGGAGGTTCCTTTAGAGAGCAGTTGCCTCTTTTATTTTGTAGTGTCATCTTATGTTATATTATTTAGGAGCAATATCCTGTTTCTTGTCAGTGTTATAGTTAGCTTTAGTGTTAGTTATTTAGCCACAATATACTGTTTTTTAAGTTTTTTTCCCCCTTTTAAACAAGGTTTGATAGGTTCTATAAGTTACAAAGCAACAACACTGTCTCATATGAAGCTAGAACTTAAAAATCTATAATAAATGAATTTAGACATCTATGAAGAATTATAAGTTCACGTCGCGTAATTATTAAAATAAAGAAAATTTCTTTTTGAGTCTTGAATGTTTTTGAAGTATAAAAGGCGGGAATTTTGCGTAAAGACAATAAGCACAAAAGCATTTTTTTAATAATTAAATAAAACCACCTCAAACATGAATTCAATAAAAAAATACACCCATCGTTTTGACATGTTGTGATTTGTGTAAAATACATTTGAAAGAATGTCTACCAACCGCCAGCACTTGCGAAACATCTTTGAACATAAATCCTCAGCAGCAATTAGATCACTAAAATATATAAGCTAAACGATGATAAAGAAAATAAAAAGAGATGAATATAAAAACATTGCAAAAATCTTTGTTCTCATCGATAGATACTCGTGACTTCCCGGCTTAATTCAACCAGACACTAAATTCTTTAACAAGTTAAAAGATTATACGCATGCTTTGAAGTTCTGAATTGATATATTGATATTATTACGCGGTGATTTTTTTCTTCAGTGGTGTTCGCATCTTTGTTGTATTTCGTTCTTCTCGGCGTGTAATGTTTTCACACCGGACATGATATCTCGAATTCAGTCACTTCCCCATCTTCGAGACGTGGTTTCCTTCTGTATTTTCTGCAGATAATATTCATGGTTTTTATTCTAATGATCTCCCCTGCATGGTACCTAGATTGGCCACTAAGTCTCATGCTTTTACGGTTGAAACAGCTCGAACTAAGCGCAAGTTCTATTAGCAAATCTTCTTTTCTCGTATTTCTCTCTGGTGAAAATCATTCCCGTTTTTATGTCTTTCTCTTTTGCCATGTGTGATACACTCTTAGGCGATCATGTATCTTTCGAGGCAGTAGACCAGTTGTCATCCAAGGTTATAGAACCCTGTCTGTCATGTTTACCTATATCTGGGGGAAGAAGATGATTCATACCTTTCTTCTAATCATTTACACAAACTCTTTATTTAGGTCAATATAGCGTTTTCTTCTGTCCCTCCTATTTTCACTACGTCCTGTGAGTGTCAGATTTTCTAAGCGCTATTTTCGTCATCAAACACCATATAAATTTAATTATCTGTTTCTGATAATAAGTATAAGTGGCCATTTTTTTTGTATTTTCTCTAAAACATCGCCATTGTTCAAATTTTCAGTACATGATATTCTCACTATTATTTTGGAAAATCAGATTTCTGTTCAAAGTTAAGATGCTTTTCTCCGTTGGGAGTTGCATAATTAAAAGAAAAAAAAACCTGTACTTTCAACGAATGATTTATTTTTATGGAACTATTTCGACTAGCAGTTGCCAGTCTTTGTCACTCTTTAATTTGAGTAAAAACTTTGCACTGTTTTACTCAAAGTAAAGGATGAACAAGACTGGAAACTGATAGTTGAAATATTTCCATAAAAATAAATCTTTCGTTGGAACTACAAGGTTTTTCTTTCAGATTTCCATTGCCTGAAGTCACTTTTGTGAGGAGAATCTAAGATTAACTGCTCTACACAAGTATAGTACTTCTGTTCCTTATTTTTAACGAGATTTGACTGTTTATTCATACTTTGTCTGGCTTTTGGAAGATATTTTTGCTGCCCTAACCTGAGGAGGCAAGGCGGAGTAATGGATAGCGGCTCAGATTTAGGAATCGGAGAGTCGAGTTCCGGTCGAATCCATTATATTCACTTGCTTGCTAATAAACTTGAGAAAGATATTAATCCTCCCACAGCTATGAGTAAATAGCAGGACATATCGGGTTCTATAGCCTTGGATGTCAAAAAGAAATGGTAACATACTGCGAAAAAAAAAATATCTGCCTCATCAGTCATCTATCGAAAGATACATGATCGCCTACGCGTGTAATACGCATGGAACATAACTGGCTGAATGTGACTTCAAATTTCTGTGTAGGATAAAACATTTCCATATATATAAATTTGATTTTGGTATCTCCACTTTGTAATTCTCATGTTGAGATTTCTCTTTAGTTGATAAACATATGTTCAGTCTTCTTGCAATTAACCACAGAAGCTAATTCGTGCAATAAGAAAAAACAGATCCTTAAATATATTAGAAATAACACATCTATTCATTTTTTACACGCACATATATATATATATATATATATATATATATATATATATATATATATATATATATATATATAGCAAATATATAGATATAGATCCGACAGTATGAAAAAATATACGGAAAAAAAAACAAAAATCCTAATATGCAATTATGTTGTTTTAATGTTAACATGTCAACGTCGGATGTTTGGATAAGTCTTGTTCTTATGTACATCGTCTTTGTCATGTTTAATTGATAATGTTAATTATATTTTATGAATATGTCCTGAAGATGGTTTATTAGACCGAGAAACGTCCGACGTTGACATATTAACATTAAAACAGTATAATTGCATATAGGATTTTTGTTTGTTTTTTTCCGTATATATTTTTTATATATATATATATATATATATATATATATATATATATATATATATATATATATATATATATATATATATATATATAATATAAAAATAATGGACTAAGTCTGACATTTATTTTTATTATATGTTTATACGGTATTATTATAGATATAAATGCTCTGTTGATAATAAAAAGTATTAACTACGTTTATCGGCTAGAATGTCCGAGAAATTTCATAGAAAGTATGTGTCCTCCGACAGAATCGAACTTGTATCCTACACGGAACCGTCATATAGACTGACATGCTATACCATTTAGCTACAGCGGAAGCGCCTGGGATTAGCAAATTCAAATTACTGTTTTTAAACAACAGGTTCTCCATGATCTTTCTCAAAAGATCATATCTGCTATATATATATATATAAATCTATAAGGTTATATTTAGGTAGCATATATTCACCCAAACAAGTTTAATTTAAAACAGCCGAAAACATCTGCCTGTTTAATTTTTATTACATATATATTGAATATGACAGACAAGAAAAATTTGATGATTTTTTTTAATAAGAATATCCATTATTCTTAAGTTGTTCCGTTTGGTGGAGGCTAATGGATTAGTAAATGATGGCCGTCGGGTCTATTGTGCCAAGCGCTTTCGGCCAATTCTTTTGGCATTTTCAACGGGTTTGTTGTTAAAAGTTAACAATTTCCATTAATGGTTGTCTTTTAAGATTTAGTTGTGTGATGCCGATTGAATGACAAATATATTTATTCCCAGTCCTGCGAAAGGAACGTGGCAGGAATTCGAGTTGGCTGGGCTACCTTTGACTTTAATTAAATCAACACTGTAATATTCAACTATATATATATATATATATATATATATATATATATATATATATATATATATATATATATATATACTAGCACGTCCACTTTCCTGTGTGTAGGTATGAGTGTGTGTAATTTGCTCCCAATGAGGGACAATAAAAGGTGTTCTGGGTAGTGATGAACAAACAAAAGAAAAGGAAAATTTAGTATTCGAAGCTGAAAGGAATGCAAATCATTTATGCTTGAGTGGAAAATGATATTTATTGGGAATGGTACGAGAATCCGGAATACGACCATAAAACAAACAGCGCGAATACAAAACTGAATCTCTTTTGGAGAAATAGAGAAGAGAAAACACTTTGGGACTCGCAAAATTTAAGCAGTTCACCGAAAGCAACTCAGGAGCCGCCACGTAATTATAGTAAAGCGCGGTAAATAGTGCATCTGGACGTCTCAATGGAGCAAAAGGGAAAGCAAAACGGGAAAGAAAATACGAAAACCTATAAAAGGATATTGAACAAGAAGTTCAAAATTTGTGGAACATCGGAACGAAAATAGTTTTCGTAATTATTAACAGGCTCAGAGCGGGTCCAATGACCTTTGTAAAATTGTTCGAATAGTTTGGATATTGCAACTTGAGATAAGACAGTTATACTAAATTGTGAAGAGTATGATTGAAATATAAAGGTATCCGTTGCCATTTTATCCTGTGATGGGATCGCCATTTGACTTGGTTAAGAGTTTTAATAAATAATAAAAATCCCAGGCAATATCAATTAGGCTCTGTTATAAGTGCTTTCCGTTTTTTCAGAAGAAAATTTTAATGACAACTGTGGCATTCTAACGACTAAACATAACTTTTTTAATGTTTAAATTTACAGTACAATAGCATATTTCTCTTAGAAACACTGTGGTAGCGTTCACAGAGTATTCAAAGAAAAATCATGCTTTCCTCCATGAAAACGCAATGACGTGTACAGTAAGAATAACACAAGAAAAATATATGGATCTCGGTTAGTCTGTTCTACTCCACCCACTGTATGATGTGATCGTCATTTCACTGGATTAAGAGTTTTAATAATACTAAAAATCACGGGCAACATCGATTAGGGATCAATTATAATAGTAGTCGTATTTTCAGAAGAAAATTGTAACGGCGACTGTATCATTCTAACAATGAGTCTTACGTGGTTGTTAAGAATAAATGTACAGTATATTAGCATTTTTTAAAGTGGTAGCATCGTATACAGTGGATTAAAGGAAAATGGCGCTCGCCTCCATGAAAACACAATGGTGTATACAATAAGGATAATACAAAAAAAATGGGGAACTCGGTTGGTCTGTGCTAATCTACCCACCATATTCACCTGACTTTGCACCAACCGATTATTAGATGTTACGCACGCTACCAAACGCTTTTATAGGGAAACATTCTCTAATGAAAACCAGATTGAAGAGATTCAAGAAAATTATTTCGTCCGCCGAATTGACTGATAATTGGCAACACTTCATTGTTAATTATCGGGAATATATAATCGAATAAAATATAACTGTACTTTTATATTTTTTAATATTGTTAGTATTCATGCTGATCTATTTAATTATACTTGTTTTTTATCACATGTTTATGCTTTGTTTATTTTTATATACAATTTTAATATGTTCGATTTATAGCATTAAGTTTTGATCGTAGTTTTTATTATTTTAAGAAGAAATTCAATAATCAAAACTGGTAATTGTTTATGACTCTACCGAATCGGGGCCTATTTCCTACGGTCAAATTCCGTTGAAAACAATGGTTCTATTTCGATCACAGAAATTTATTATTTTAAGAATACATTTGATGAACAAAAGAGGAAACAAAACAAAAGTTGTAATTATTTATAAATCCAACAAACAGATGCAACATACGCAGAGGATCGTAGCTATGTAAAATTACGTTGAAAACAACGGTTACATTTCGATCATTGAAGTTAAACAGCGCCGACACCAGTCAGTAATTAGATGGGGGACAGTTTGCGAATACTGGACACTGTAAGCAACATTTTACATTCCGAAATGTTTCAGCTTCGTATAGTCCCAAAAGGGCTGGTAAGCCGTAAAAAATAAATCAATCAACCAAATCAACACTTAACATACTAAGGAGGAGTTTATTCAAACAGATCCATTACAACTACATTGTTTCCAAAAACGGAAATTACCGACATGGCTCTATGATTTGGTAAGCCAGGATAGTAAGAAACCACAATTGTAAAGTAATGATCGTTTATAAAATAAGCAACGGCTTAACGTAACTCTTCTGTTAAGGGATGTGTGAAAAATACGCAGCCGTCTAATGAGGTTAAACCCATTAAAAGAGGATACCAAGATAAGAAAATGAATTTGTTATGATGTTGATTTGGGGTTAGTAGAGACAAACGCCAAATAACACGTAACAATAAAAAGGGTTTTAATAGGTTGGTAAAAAGGTACAGAAATCGCCTGAGTAGTCAATAACCAGCTCAGCTAAGAACTTCCTCGGTCTATCTGTCTTAGTATTTATCGATCCAGCCACGAGGATTGAATATGGCACAAGGCCGGTTTAATGGTATCCCCGAGCCCGTAGGCTCGGCCAAAATATAGCCTTTGAACCCGCCTAGACGGTTCAGGCGTCTACCTCCCGGACGAAACCTTGCACTTCGGCAAAGCTTCGTCCGTTCCTCTTCTAACGCAGAGAGTTCGACAGACGTCGCTTACAGTCAAAGACTGTATCACGACTCAGCTAGACTCGGAGGTCTTACCCTCTCTGTCTTCCATGTCAACTGACATGCCACTATTTAAAGTCTTTGTTCGCAGACAAGTTCATCTTCAAGAGGGGTGGTAGGTTTCCGACATAACAGAAGTCTAGAAACAACAACTGTTTCTTGTGCAATATCCTTTCAGATATAACCATATTAGTGTAAATAAAGCCAAAATCCATTAGTGGCTGAAGTATATAGGTTAGACGCATATGCTTCTTTTTTATTCCGGGTCTCTTTAGGACATAAGCGCTTATGGTTACCCACAACTTTCTATTATTGGTTATGCACCGCCCTCAACTCCCCACCGTTTTGCCATATATTTACACAAGATCGACAGGTAAGTGGCTCGCATAGACGGGGGAAATGCATAATTTTTTGGCACAGAAAAAAAATGTCGCTTCATCAGGAATTACCAGCCAAACATACATACATACATACATATACACACATATATAGAGTGTATAGACTAAATATGTGCATTACCATAATTCCCCATGAATAATACACCCTCATTCATAATACGCACCTCTAAAATTCTAAATTCTTCTACTCACGCATAATACGCACACCTTGTTTCGTAATCAAAAGACCACAAGTGGTTTTACAGGAAAACTGGAAAAAACACTATAAAAGTAAAAAAACTCCATCTATTGAAGCAGAAGAGGTTTAGGAGAATATTTCGAGCAACTCAAAGGAATATAATCCGAATGCTAAGCGGATCAAGTATGGAAGAGAATGAATGAAGGATAAACCTGTGCAAGAATGGAAATATATAACCAAGAATAATGTTAGGCAATCTCTAACAAAATCCACAAAATATAAGTCCCCAGGAAATGACAAAGTACCCAACTTTTGGCTCTTTTTGTGTCATCAATTTTTAAAACTCTTGCACAAACTTTATCAATGCTAATTAATAACTCCAACGAAATTCCAGAATGGATCACTGAAAGAGTATAGGCCAATAACTTGTCTGTCCGTCACATGTAAATTGATCACGTCTGTCCTGACGAACTGTACTTACTCTCGCTCGATGAAAACAATATTCTTCACATGGATTGGAAAGGATATCATCGGGTTCATATGACTGCAACGATCAACTACTCATAAATAAAATGATCCTGGAATATTAAAGAAAAAAGGTAGAAATCTCAACAAAGCTTTGATAATGTTTCACACTGTTGGATGCTTAAAGCTTTGGAAATGTGTGAAGTCAACTCAGTGATAGTAAATTTACTTAAATATAGCATGGGACCGAGAAAAAATGACATTATACCTAACAGAAACCAAGAGGCACTATCACTTCTAATTGTTTCAATAGCCAACGAGAAGAAAACTCCGTGTCGTCCATTCCGTTTTGTCTGTCTGTCATTAATCTCCCTTTCTATGGACACAAAGCAAAAGAAAAGAAATTGTTTTAATCTCCTATTCTTAATGGATGATATCAAACTCTTTACCAAAGACGACAATCAGTTGAAGGGTATCCTTAATACAGTAAAATATTTCATTGCTAATATCAGTATTTATTTCGGATTAGAAATAGATCTAGACCGTACCCAAATGAAGGCGAAATTAAGAAAAAAATACTACAGGCGTTTGCATCTCGTGTTAAGTTCAGAATTGAATTCACAAAAAGGAATATCAGCCCTAAATACTTTGTTTCTTCCAGTGGTGCAAAACAATTTGAACATTCTTAATTAGACCATAACTGACATTATGGATGTCAAAATGAGAAAGCGTCTCACTTGCCACTGCATCCATCATCATAAGGTTGATATTGGTCGGCTCTATATGCCTAGATCCGAAGGAGGCAGAGGATTCGTTGAACTAGAACTGTCTTACAAAACCAAAATAATCGATCTTCAAAGATACGTGGAAACTACAGCAGACTGGATAATGATGTGTATCAAAGAACATGAGAGAAATAAGAAACATGAACATGGAGAGCCTAACAGTCACGGGACATATTGAAAGCAAAAGAATCAGGAGGAAACAGCTCCTGAAAATGCAGCAAATTAAAAAAAAAAGTATGTGCTTTTTTCCCGCAGCATCAGACAAGTTCAAGAAGAAGAAAAACGCGGTGTATTTTCGGACACATTTAGTGATACAAAAGTTGATATCAAACTATCGTGATATTTCAAGGTATGTGTGATATTTTCACATTCTCAGACATATCGAAATCACTTCCATGGGAACATTCAATCTGACTGAGATTTGAATAGATTTCCCCATGCTGAATCCACTTTATGACAATCATATTGAAAGAGAGGGGGAGAGAGGGGGAGAGAAAGAGAGGGGGGGAGAAAGGGAGAGAGAGGGGGAGAGGGGGAGGGAGGAAGAGAGAGGAGAGGAGGGAGGAGGAGAGCGCGAGGGGAGGGAGGGAGGGAGCGAGGGAGAGCGAGAGATAGCGAGGGAGAGCGAGACAGAGTGAGAGAGATGGAGAGAGTGAGAGAGAGAGAGACCCTCCGCTTCCGCCTTCTTTTTTAGTCTCTTCAGGACATAAGCGATTATGGTTACCCTCACTTTTCTTTTATGTTTGCCATTTGGAAAGGTTTTTCACTTGGTTATGCACCGCCCCCTACCACCGGTTCGCTATATATATATATATACACAAGGTCGTCAGGTAAGTGGCTCGCTACCTTTAACTATATCTCTTGACCTCAATATGCCTCGTGAGTATTAGGGTTCACAAGAAGGTCCTTCATCATTATGTGTGAAGGAATTCCGACACCCTTTTCTTTGTAGGACTCCTTTCTTTTACTAGCTCAGTTCATATAATATTCACTATCCTTCTGTAGAGCCATATTTATGACGCCCCCAGTTTTATCTTCATCCGTGGGGAGATTGTCCAGGATTCATTGCCATATAAGAGGGTGGGTCTCACGTAGCAATCCAGTGCGAACAAACTCAAAATAGTGAGGAAGTGGAAGTAAACCTTAATAAACATACTGCAGCAGCAAAGAACATAAAACAGAAAGCAAAAGCGAATGCAATGTACTAAATGCAGAATCGATAGCAAGTCTCTTTATGGCCAATACTCTGCCCGTATCAAAGAAGCTGATGTTGACAAACTCCATACTCATAACTGGTTACGTATTGTAAGGTTAAATCCTGAAACCAAATGTTTTATTCTGGCTGCACAGAAGCAATGTTCTCCAACTAAAAATTACCAAGCATATTTACTGAAAACGTGTGTTAACCCGAAATGCAGATTCTGTGATAAATATCCAGAAACAATTGACCATATTTTATCTGCTTGCGCGGTGTTGGCACCCAGTGAATATAAAACTGAGCATGAGAGAGTGGGTAATATCTACACTAGAAAATATGCAACTTTTCCGAGAATGAAACTGTAAGTAACTGGTATGAACATCACCAGTTAAAGATATATGGCCTGTAATAATTTTATGGGACTTTAAAATACACATACAGGACAATCACATCTTATCGTCCAGGCATTAATGACATGGCCACCCCTGCACGCTGTAATATATCTTTGAAGATCTTGAAGAAAAAAACTATTAAAATATGAGGATCTCGAAGTAGAAATGTTTAAAATATTGTACATGAGGAGCGCAATAATTCTTGTTATGGATGGAGCTCTCGGATGTATTGGATAGACTCAATGAAGGGGTTTCTGGTAGCCCATGCCTTAAAGAAATGCAAAACTTATACTTAAAAATATAGTTCACACTTTACAAAGAGCTTTGTCTGTGTAAAATATGTCTGATCTTAAGATTTTTTCTTCCCATAAAAAATGACCTGTGTAAAATGTCATGAAGATATTTCTGATCTTAGGCCTCTGACTGGGAGCCGATATGAAATGTGTGCAGAACAGAAATCAATAATACTATTGTGGTCTTCTTTATAAAAATGTTACGTTGATAGTAAAGATAAAGAAAATATTTGCAATCTAAACGGTGGGTTTAGTCACAAATTAATTTAAATATTGACATCATAAGATTGGGAGATACCGTATATTCTTGTGTATAATACGTTTTATGTAAAATACGATACCTTGCTTTTGAAGATAAAATCAGTGAATAACTTTCATCCTTGATTATAATATCACACCAAAGTACAGTCAACCGCATGCAATTTTTGGTGTGTGTGTGTGTAGCGGATATGTACCACATAATCCAGTAAACACTATGTCGTATCCACATAAATTATCTTAATATTTTGCTGATTATAATTACAAGTACACTATTTATATTATGTCGGTGTTGGACTGTTTTCAAGCTTTCAAACTGAGTACTTTTTGCCACCAAATGGTGGAGTATGAAAGAACAACCTCACAAAATGGGAATTCCCGCTTTATTTTCCAAGCCTTTTGTCTGGGATGAAGGCGTCTGATATGTTCTCTCCTTATTTTACATGGAAGAAGTCACCAATTTCGGGGATACTAACCTTGCTGCTGCACCTTCCCGAATGCACTAACAGAGATTGGATCAGTGTAATATCGCTGGTAAGTGGTTGCGGAGGCTTTGAAATTCTAGTCCGTGGCCCTTAATTCATACGTATGAGAACTCCACTTTAAAACAATTTTGGGTCACATGCTGACTGAGTGGGGAGCTCGGGTCAATAATCACTCCATTTTTCAAGCGCGAAATAGTTCATAATTTTTTAAATGGTTAGATCTTTTTTTGTGATATGAATGTTATCAAAATGGTTAGGCTTTTTCTGAGATATGAATGTTATCAAAATGGTTAGGCCTTTTTTGAGATATGAATGTTATCAAAAAATGACTGAGCGTGTATTCCCTTTATTATTTTTTGAACAATTTCGATGAATTTCCTGTCTTTGAAATAAAAGACGTTCAATCACGTTGATTCCCAGAGAACAACTATGGCCGACATATCAAATAACTTATATAAGCAATAGTTATCAGCAGCTGCCCTGTTTGTGTTTTATTATATATTGTCTTAACTGAGTATGTTTGCAATGTTGTTGTTTTAATTAAGATGTTTATAAATTGAGTAAGAAAAATAACGGTTACTCGTATATAATACAACAGCCATTTTTTTCCCTTTTCTTTCAAAATTTCTCGTATGGTACAACTTTTTAAAAAAAAAAATAAATACATATGTATACTACGGGGTTATATTATAGTCAACGATTTAATTTATTCGCTGTTTTAGCTTCAGAAAGTCGGGTTCGTATTATACTCATGTCGTATGACACATATGAAAATACGGTGTCTTCCAATCCAATCATATCTTCATTTAAATTAATTTGGAATAGGGTAGATGACCCATATTTTAGATAGTATATACTTTCTTCAGCCTATTATCACATACATTAGAAGACCAACTTTATAGACTTCACCATAACAGATATTATATGATAATTCACCTTTGGTGACAACTGTACTTTACAAACACCAGACAAAATATGATAATCAAAATCTTCAAGAACCGGTTCTCGAACGATCACAGCAACGTCTAACCTGGTCAGTACCTAGATGGGTAACCACTTGGATTCCACGTGCTGTGGCTTGGATCTGCATGTGGTAAAATGAATAATGGTTCGAAATTGGATGTCGGATATCCAACTTCCAATTCATGTCATGTTCGTTATATTCACTTACGCGCTGATATAATTCCCCCACCATCTATGGGTTAATTAGTAGGACACATAAATAAAATCATTATTATCTACAAAATATTTCTTACAATCTAAAAATATTGTATGGCATTAAATTCAAAGATTCACTTCCAAATGAAAAACAATGAACATTCTAAACAAGCGATATTTCTCTGGTACATGGGCAAACAGAGCTTGGAAAATTTGTCTCTCACCGGACATATTGAAGGAAATAGCGACAGATGAAGGAAGTGAATAGAAAACCTAACTTTGAACACGTATTAGGAGTGATAACAAACGGCAGATCTTACTAAGAGGCACAAAAGACAGGTCGTTGTGGAGAGCCATGATCAACCAAGATCGGAAGGGCATGGCGAATAAAATAGTAAGAAGAATTCATTGTTTATTTTGTTAGTATTGTGGTGTCCACCCTCTAAAGAGTATGTTGGACACTTCCGCCTACTATAAAATTAGTAGGAGAGAAGGCCTTGGTGGAACAGTCGGCCAGATTGTTCAACTGTCAAACTCTACCTCGGCAGGGAGGAACTAGGACGAAGCTTTGGCGCAGGGCAAAGTTTCTTCCGGGGAGGTAGACAGTCCCTGAACCCGTTTATACGGGTTCAAAGGGAATATTTTTGGCCGAGCCTACGGGCTCTGAGAACCCACGGTAAACTTTGCCTTGTGCCACATACATCACTCGTGGAGGGGGGTCAGTTATATATTAACAGTAGAATAGATTGTTCTACCGGGCTGTGACTGTTCGCAGCTGCTGTCAAACTCTGCTTTAAGCAGAGAGGAACCCGGACGGGGCTTTTCCGAAGTGCAAAGTTTCGTCCGGATAGGTGGACATACCCTGAACCCGTTTTTATTTATTGCTGAGCCTACGGGTTCGGAGAACCCACGGTAAACTCGGCCTTGTTCGACATGCATCCCTCGTGGCGGGAGGGTGTTAAATATTAACAATCGGATAGATTGATCGCTGGATCACTAGACTTGCTATCACTTGGTTTGCATGGAAAGAAGCCTTATCGACATGTGTAAGACATGAAAGATTCCATATTATATTAACAGCACAAGAGCACCTTGACGTGGTGGGATGGTTAGCAAGCTTCTTCCGCTAAAACAACTACGACTGTGTATTGAGTTCCAATAACACTGGGTGACCCAGACATGTGCCACATCTAAGCAACGCTTAGAAGATTACTATAATAAAAGCAGCAGGGACAACAATAATTAAGATGAGATATTTAATGATCAGGTCTACCGCTATGCAGAATTTAGGACGCTAGGTTCGCCGGCGTTTACGATTGTCGTGAATTCCATATCAAATGAGTACCCCACAATTGGAATCTTAAGCTTAGTAAATAGCTTCTCCGTCAGCAGACTCGTTTCGCGTGCAAATTATTTAACCTTACGAGTTCAATCCTCATTGGTTGACCTCCAAACTGTGATCTTTTGATACACGAGACGAAAAGCAAACAATGAGAATATTTATTCATGCAGCAATGGTCAGACAATTTGTCCGTCGAGTAAGCAATGGCTGCCATTTAAATTGTAGTCTTGCCCAGCAAGACGTTAATATTAATGATTATAATGAAAGGCTGGCGAATCTGAATCAAAATGCAGCTAATTATTATCTGTTAGACAGAAAAAATTTTTTTCCTATGTTATATTACTTTTATTGATAATATTTAAGCTTAATCTGGTAAATGGCTATGATTTTCGGGAAACTTTAAAGAAATAACTCAGCACAATAGCAATTTTATTATGCAGGCTTACCCACTAGATCATCTTCATATCATTATTACTATTTTTATTTAAATTTCCTGGGTGGAAACAATGTAGATATTTTTATGTGCCTCAAGTTTCAACAGCTCAAACAACAAACACTTAACACGGGATGTTTGCAAAGTTTTTTTTTTTATTATTGCAATTTTTTATATTTTCAATATGAATTCGATTTTATAAAAGTGTTTCAGAAGGTCCTATGATTCGATCCACGTGCTCTACTGGGCGGGATAGAAAAGGACAAATCTTACAGAGCTACAGGAGAGGTCGTTGTGAAGAGCCATGATTAACCAAGGTCTGAAGGGGTTTGGCAAGTAAAGTAATGAGAAGAATTGTTTATTTTGTTAGTGATTCTTGATGGTAAACTGGATTTGAGTTATCGCTGTTGTCAAAGAAGTGAACTTGTTGATGTCTGTAAGTTTATTAGAGAGACTAGCTATCACTTGGTTTGCATGTGTTGAGATGTTGATTGTTTCCTCGTGCGTGTATTGAAACAAGGACAAACACATACGTAGGGAAAAATACTGGTATATCTGAAGATGTATTTACAACAGAGAGATCAGTAGTCAAGGAACGCAGGTTAGTCAGTAACAATCAGAAAGAGTATAAAGTCCAACTGTATCTTCCGGTAGAGAGACGGAAGTGTGATGGACACCTGATCTCCCAGAACTCTCTAGAATTGTCCTATTAGTAGTAGAGAGATCAGTCCATTCTGATGAGAAGGTGGGTGGCCCCAATAGCATGGAAAGAAGCCTTAACGATACGTGTAAGACATGAAAGATTCTACATTATAGTAACAGCACCAGGCCACCTTGACGTGGTGGATTTTCAGAAAACATTTTTCGCTAGAGAAACTACGACTGTATATTGAGTTCCATTATCACTGGGTGATCCAGAGTTGTGCCACATCTAAACAACGCTTAGAAAATCACCATAAATAAAGCAGCAAGGGCAACAATAATTAGGTTGAGATATTTAATAATCAGATCTATCGCCATGGAGAATTTAGGACGTTAGGTTCTCCGGTGTTTCAAATGAGTACCCCACAATTGGAATCATAAGCTTAGTAAATAGCTTCTCGGTTAGGTCGTTGTGGAGAGCTATAATCAACAAAGTTCTGAAGCTCTGACATGTATATTTTACATTCTTTCAAGATCTACTCTAACGTTGAGAAGTTCACAATCTTTTTAACATCTGCCTCGATTTGTAACCCTTATTGCCCTCTCTTGGTCAGAGTCTGAGTTCGGCTTAATTCAGGAAAGTGGATGCTGATTTTCAAGGCAGGCAGCGAATCCATATTTCACCGAAAAAGCAACCATACAATTATTGATGAGACTCGAAATACGTGTCATGTGGCTGTTATTTATAAGATTTTTCATTGGATTTCAGTTCTAATAAAATACACATAGATAAATGCTGATTTTCAAGGCAGACAGAGACCTCATATTTTTACGACAAAAAAAAAAATAATAATAATAACCGGATTATCCGATGCAAATCTAAAAAGTAGCGTAATGGCCGACATCGTTACAGTTTAAGTTCAGAAAAAAATCTAGTGAAAGTGAATGTAAATTTGAAAGATTTATTTAACACAATGATTCTCCTCCAATTTAAACTGAGTGAAATGTTAAGACAACAGTATATACTGTTAGAGACAAAGAAAGTGTTATAATTTAACATTATCTTATACACAAATGACACTGTATTTAAAGCAGCCATAGAAAAAAATCTGAAAGAACAAGTCATAATCGAGTAAAACACGAAGAAATATTTACCTTAAAAATAATAAAACAGGCCGTAGGGTTGTCAGCAAAAGGTAGTCGAAAGTGTGAGCAAATCAAACCGCTATAGAAATGTGTAGATTTTATTGACAGACGACTGAAATGGCAACACATAATTCCAAAATGGTATTCCAAAACATGTCCACTATAGAAAAACTAATATTTTAAATTTTAAAATATTTATTTCTGGCATATGAATTTTTTTAAATTGTTTCTAAATCTTTCATTGTCTTTCAATAATTCTACTTCACCTGCTATTCTCTACCGCCTCACCTTTTGGAAACCACTGTTCTTGGTACTGACCAGGCTAGACGTTTCTTAATTTCGATTATCGAACAATAACTGGTGTTTCGAAAATATGGCTGTAAACTCATATTAAACGTATCTTCACAATTACAAGAAAAGTCCTCAATTTGGAAATGTATTTTTTATTCAAATCAATGCAGTATAAAGGAATTTGGTCATATTAGCAATCAAATATGAATCGTCTATATTAGCAATCGAATACTAATTGTTTATATTAGCAATAAAATATGAATCGTCTATATTAGCAATAAAATATGACTCGTCTATATTAGCAATAAAATATGACTCGTCTATATTAGCAATAAAATATTAATCGTCTATATTAGCAATAAAATATGAATCGTCTATATTAGCAATCGAATATGAATCGTCTATATTAGCAATCGAATATGAATCGTCTATAATAGCAATCAAATATTAATCGTCTATAATAGCAATCAAATATTAATCATATTAGTTTGATGCGAATTAATAAATGCGTTTTCACACTTCTTCCTCACTGCTGGCCATCTTAGCAAATTAATTTCAGAATTCAAACTCAGAACGAGGCTACACGCCCTGGCAAGCGCATGTGTCTGAAATAAGGCGGTCGAAAAGCAGATATCGTGAAACTAAAGGAAATAAAACGAGAACAAATTAGTTTCTACGAAAAATTCCTTGGTTTTTATCTTACGCGTGTGACATCCAGAAGATATGTGAATGAACTGTCGACTTTGTCAGCTTTGTCAGATAGAACAGCGAAAAAGAAAAACAAAGCCTTTCGAAGCTGACGGGTATATTGTAAAAATGTGCTGATCTGATAAGGCAATTCATTCGCAAATTTCTTTGGTCTAAGGAAATCATGGAGATAAGCTTTTACATGAATCTTTTATCAAAAGAACTGCCCTGAGAATTACAAACTCGAAACTTAAAACTGACTTTATAAGATTTCTGTCTGCAATGCATCATGGGAGCGAAGGATACAGAAAATGGAGAAGCCATATTAATTAACGTCTTCCGGTATTACATTAGGAAGTGTTAACAATTAGGAATTAAAGCTGAATGGTGAATCCAGGCTTAAAAGCGAAAGAAATCATGAACTAGATAATTTTATTTATTCATTTATCTATTTATTTGTCATTATTATTATTACTAGTAGTAGTATTCATGTTGTATTTTGTTGTTATTATTATTATTATTATTAAACTTTATGTAGAAAAGTAACAGAAATTAAATTCTCAAATGAGGTCTCATTTAGATGAATAGTTACATCAGAACATTTAACATTATACCTGTATCGTTATTAATGATTGTCTTCTTTTATATTTTAACGTCATTTTTTATCGATTTTTATTTTTTCAATATTGTGTTTCAATCAATGCTTTCTTTTACTTTCGAGTATTTTTTTACGATACCTGAAGTTTCATATATTACACATTTAAAAAACAATAAAAAAACAACTATGTAACTACATAATTATATTTTATTTTGCATCTGACATTGTTAACCAACTTTATTTTGCTTAAGTTTTAGAAATGTAACACGAAGATTCGTGGAAATAGTGGCATTAATAATATGCGATGTATTTAACATACTGTGCGCACATTAATCAAGTTACCATTGACGTATAAATAATTTCACTTATATTTTTATGGACAGATTATGTAAAAATATATAAAGTTTTATTGAAAGTATGAGCCAAGACAAACAAATATACGCCTAGAAAAAGACTATTGCCATTTCTGGAAAAGAAAAGAGTAAAGAAAACTTAACCCACACAAAACACAGAAATCAAAAACATGAAAAAACGAAACCTATTTGCCGAGTGTGTGTAAACGGAGGGCCGACTTGTAAAAGTAAAGTGTTAACAGAAACTTAGAAAAGAAGAAAATATAAATTAAAATAGAATACACGTTTTACCTTTCATATAGATATTTTCAAATGAATTTTACAGGCTTTTCCAAATGAAGAATAGATTTAAAACAAGAGAAATATGGTTCCACAAAAAGATGCCCAGAATACCATAGACAGAACATGTGCGCAACGGAGCAGTTTTAAAGAAAATAGAAACAAAA